>JAUZNK010045071.1:0-16637 GCA_035046665.1 Euphysa ruthae | reverse complement strand
ATATATTTACAATTCAGGTGTTTAAAACCTACTCAAAAGATCAAATGAACTAAACAATTCACAAAATATAAATATAATATAAAAATAAATATAATATAAATATAAATTCTATAGTATAATTTTCATTGTAAAAATATATTTCTTAAGCATGATAAGTTTTAAAAGTTTTTTTTTTAACACACAAAAAAAACCTTAGCTTATCAGCGGTTTAGTTTTTTAATGTGGGACGATAAATTTCGACAACAACAACCTAATTCACTAGCTAAAAATGGGTAAATGAGCACAAATCAGCTGCAACGTCAACTTCTTCTGGTTAACTTTCTGTATTAATCGGCAACAAGGCCCTTATTGCTGAATGCCAACCTTAATTCACAGGGCAGAATTAAATTTTCTGTTGACCTGACTGAATGTCCAGCCTACCACCCTGGAACTCTCAAAAAAATAGATTTTCTTCCAGGACTCTATATCTGGCAAACCTCTTTAAAAATCTGTTTTTATCCCCAGCAGTTGAAAATTAGAAAAATCAGAAAATTTGAAAATCAGTGCTCACATGGAGGGGATAAAAAATCAAAAGACAATGAGAGATTTTAATAATTTTTATACCAAGTAATATTTTTAAGTTTTTAAATTCCGGCTAACAGCCTTCGTCATTTAATAATTGATAAACCCTTCAGTATTTTTATTTGAGTAAGGTATTCATCCCGTGAAATGCTGGGCAAAGAATGATAACAAGAAAACGCAGATCTGTTTAAGAAGTGCAAACTTATAAAAAAATTGTAAAATTTAAATTAAATAATTACTTGCCCATTAGACGCTTTCCATGTAGTGCAATGACCATTTGGTAAACTAGAATCTTTAAGCCTATATAGTGATAAAAATTTATATTTATATAGTAATATTTCTCATACTAAAAAAAGAACAAAATAATACGAATAATATATAGAGAAAAAAACAGAATTTTACACACAAAATCACATTTGCAATACTTGCACAAGCTACTTAATTTTAACAGAGAAAGTGTAAATAAAAAGCAATTAAAAAAAAACAGCACATTAAACATCAAAAATTTGGAAATTCAATTATACCTTAGTGAAAAGTACCAAAATTTAGTGCTTTACAAAGTTTCTAACTGGGAAATTTTAAAACTTAAAGAGCAAGGAAAGCTTATATTTAGATAACTGCATAAATTTAGAGCTGTGGAATTCAAATTATGTACAGTTTTAACCCTTTGCATGCCATCCTCGGAATATTCTGGGGCTTCGATATAATAAAAATATACCAGTCCCAAAATTCCAGGATTTGCTTACTCTCACTTTGAAGGTAATTTGGTTTCAGAAAAGTTTGGCATTTCCGTAAAAAAATGGCTGGTATATAGCATATAAATTAGAATTTTGCCTATAGGGCTGCAAAGGGTTAATAGCCAACAGTTGCATATAAACTATATACATGAAAACAATATATATAAAAAATATTGTAATACATTAACTGACAAAATTATTAAAGCAACCTTTAAATTCAAAACTTTTTTATCTTCAATTTTTTCATTATTTTAAAGTCCCTAATCCGATAATCTGACTAATCCAGATCTGACCTGATAACCCATGAAAATTCAATACAAATACAAATTCCTTCAAAAAGATTGAAATAAAATACACATAACATAACATAACATATATACCTAAATATACCAGTTGATTGCCCGTTTCTAAAAGAAAATAAATGTCAAATATAAATTTTCTTACATCACTAGCCTTCTGAACTAACGACAGCATTCAGTAAGTTGATATCAATGTGAACAAACTGCTACTTAACCTCAGCCAATCAACGTTCATTAAATTATAATTATTACTTTATTATTAATAAAACATGATTATTCATAATTATTAGATACTAATATATATATATTAATTTATGATGAATATTCTTGGGTTTCCAAAAATATGAGAGAATGAAAATGTTTTACAAAGGGCGACTTTATCTGATCATCTTCCTCAGTTATATCTGGTTATCTGGTAATTTAACCATAAACATATCTGATCACCTTACTCAGTTTCTCATCTACCCTCAATTTAATAAAACATTCATTCTGCGTTAACATACCATATTTTAAGAAACACAAAAAATTATGATAAAATTTCATGTTATTTTATGTAAGTTTTAGGTCCTTTTTTAAAATTTATATAAGTTCTCTTCATTTATACCTACATATTCTCATCTTCAACTTCTCGTCGAAAGTTAAATTCTTCAACTACTCGATTTGCAATAGCCATTACATTGTTGGATTCAATGGAACAGATCTCATTGCCTACCTAATAAATATATACAAAATATATACAAAGATGTATAAATCATTCACTGTAATATATACATACATACATACACTCGCTCATGCACATGCGCACACACATACACACTCACACACACAAACACACGCACGCACACAAACACTGACACAAACTTACACACAAATACAAAGACACACACACATACACACACACACATATATACACACACACATATACACACACACACACATACACACACACACAACCTGTCTAGGGTTGACCTGTTTAGGGCCCTGGGTATGGGGTATAGAGGACAATAAATTATTTAGGTGCAGTCTGAGATAAAAATTTTTGGCAAATGTTTGTTTAACTGAGCCAGAAGATACCCTCTCTGCTACTTTATACGAAGTTTATAAAAAAAAGAATAAGAAAGTTGTGATTTAAAAAGTTTTCATTTCTAGACATTAAATAAGCGTATTCCTTTAAAAGTAAATAACAACAAAATAATTATGGAGAAAACATCTTAAATCGTAGGTTTATCAACTATTTGATACTATCAAATAACATTAAGTGATAGCCCAACATTCATTGTGAAAACTTGATTAATCGCTGAAAAATGGTAGTTTCTCAATCAATAGTTTATTGCATATTAATGCATAGTCTCATAAAATATAAAAGAAATCCCAACCTTTGCATTGGTGAGAGGTCCGTAAGCTTGCCAATATTTTAACTGTGCTTCTCCCTTATCAGGTAAACTGTGGACAATCACCAGCAGCACCATTTTTTTGAACTTAAGGAGCCTGAGGAGATCAAACTTACATAGTTATTTTTCTAAAAATTTTAATAAGTTAAAATCTATCAAATTCAAGCATTATTTCTGAAGTAAAGAATCCAGGGTTGAAGATGACTGATGGCTATGCTAGTGATAAGACATAGCTGAACAGAAAAAGACAGACAAAAAGTACAGGTGAGTAAATTTGTTAAGTACAGATTCAATGAATACCCAAAATTATAACCTATGTGATAAAATAGAGAAAGTACTTTAGTGTTTAGCAAAAGATAAAAATCTTTCTATATCAATTATATTTACCAATGTACTAAAAAAATTCAAGTAAGTCCAAGAGAAAGAAAATTCAAAAAAAAAAAAAAAAAACGATCATGACAATTCATGTTAAGAAAAGATTCATACATAAAATATCTATTTCTATTTCTATCTTTATTCAAGCCTGGTGGAAAAGTTTTTATAAAGAAAAAAAGCCTTAGTATAGAAGTTTATGATATAAAATATCTTAAGGCTGAATATATTTGTTAAAAACAACGAAGATTTATTTGAATTCATAAATTCATATATTTATATTTTTGAAGTAAACTTGCCCAAGCAAAATAGTTGCAGTCAGTTGGTTGAGCGGTTATAAGATGAACCCAACCTTCCGTTATATTACTATTTTTTCTGATCTATATACACACACACAAACACACACACACACACATATATATGAGGGTTATGTAAGGAAAAGTTGGTAATAAAACCAACAACAATTTTTCTATGAATATTTAAGGAAAGTATTAAGTATTTTTTTTTTTAATTTTATTGGTCAGAAAGGGTAACTCTTTCTGCCAAAAAATAATTTTAAGACATGAAACCTTCAGCATAACCAAATAAAATTTAAGGCATCGACATCTTCAACATACCCAAATAAATTTTAAGGCATCGATATCTTTAACATACCCAAAAAAAATTTATAACAGCCTCATGAGAACTTTTTGAAATTTTTTGAATATGTTAAGAATAAAAAATTGCTGATAAAAGGGAATAAATAGTTTGCATTTCAAGCTATCAAAAAATAAAATCTATTTCAAAGCCATACAGTTTTTTGTTTCCTTTTTTTTTTTTAATAATTATCCAAACATAGTAAAATAATATAGATATGAAAAATCATAAAAAAAAAAATTTTTTTATTACAATATACAGACATAAATTTAAAATTTCTAATAAAAACTTCCAAAAAATTACAACATATTTAATTTAAAGCGTCAAGTTGACCTTGTATCGTCTCAAGCTAAAAAATAAAGAAAAAATTAATAACTTTATTTATAATTAAAATAAAACAAAAGAAAAGAAAAGAAAAAAAAAAAAACAAAAACAAACAGTAACTTAGGAACTGCAAGAAAATTTCATTAAAAAAACTTAAAATTATTTTTACATAAAAAAACTTTTAAAACAGTTACAATAATTTCTGGAAAACCGTTTTGATTGTTTGCTTTATTAATAATAACTTTCATAAAAATTTGATCCAATCTATCAATAGCCAACATGCAAAAATGTGACTTTCTTAAGATTGTAAAATATGTAAGAAACATAACTTATTTTGAAAAAATTCATCTCTTGGCAACCACAACCAACCCTTAATTGTACTTTAAAAAAAAGAAAAGTAACAACAAACTTCAGTAAAATTTCAAAAATATTTCTATTGGTCTAATACATATATGAACATATTTTCATTGGGCCTAATATATATATGAACTTATTTCCATTGGACTTAATACATGCATGAATATATTTCCATTGGACTTAATACATGCATGAATATATTTCCATTGGACTTAATACATGCATGAATATATTTCCATTGGGTCTCATACATACATGGACATAATTCCATTGGGCCTAATACATATATGAATATATTTCCATTGGGCCTAACATATACATATTTCCATTGTGGAAATATATATAAATGAACTATGTCCATTGGGCCTAATATATACATGAGCATATTTCTATTGGGACTAATATATACATCAACATATTTGGATTCAATCCAAAAGGGAAGAATTTTTTCTAAAGCAATACTGCCTTTATAAAAACTTTATGAAATTAGAAAGTTGATACACGATTTTAGAAAAGAAAAGATTTAACTGAGGATTAATTTCTATAATTCAGTTAGGTTTTTATTAACATATTAATATATTGAAATAACCTATAATATAAAAAAATATTAACCAAAACTCAGAGAAAATTAAAAAAAAGGTTGATTTTAAGACATAATTTTAATTGAGAAAGAAACGATCACTACAATAAAAAAATTGGAAATTTTTCTGACACACTGTAGATTCAATTTACCAATGCTATTTCTTTAGATGATTTCCAATAATAAGAATTCTCAAAGCAAAACTTTAAAATTTGCCATACATGAAAAATACCAAAACCTTTAATGAAATTATTATTGCGAATTTCAAAAAAAAAATTATATAAAATTCATAACAAAATATTTACCTGAGTAAAAATTTGATATAATTCTGCATGGTTGAACTCTAATTGAAGTTTCTCACATTTCTATACAAAAAAACATATTTTTGCTTTTGAAAACTATTTTGGGTTATGAAACTCTGAGCTTCAAAATCCTACAGCTTTGAAAAGTAAAATTTTTTGGGGACTATTTCTCTCATAGATTTTTTATTTTTTGAATGTTTTGTATAAAACGAATGATAGTAACAGTGTTTCAGTAGCTAAATTGAAGAAAAAGCTCAGAAAAAGAAAGCTAAGTATTTTAACAGCATTTAGGAAATAATAATTTAACATTGAAGAACCAGTTATCAAAACACCAATTTCACCTGAAAAACCCTCCAAAACATTAACAGATAACTCACTAAAATTTGAATTTAACTCTAATAGTTCCTAGACTTTAAAAAATTTATATTATACAAAATTTTATTTATTTATTATCTGACTTAATTATTATGCTAAAAAGAAGAACTAAATGAAAAAATAAAGTTATAAAGATTCTTCATGAAGAAATAGAAAATTATAAAAATGATAGAAAACAAAAGCATCATAATTTAACAAGTTGGACACAAGTAACAAACGAGAAAAAATTAACTCACTCAATAGACATCAGAGACAAATAATACCAACAATTAGGCCATTTCAACAAGAACTGCAAAATCTAAAACGACCACCACAACAATAAGCACAACAACCACTACAAAACAAAACATATCCACAATATTCAAAATTTAACAAAACCCCATTTTACAACAAAAAACGGTTGTATCAGGAAAGAGCACCTATGTTGATATTACTGCTCATGGTAAGAAAATTTTCATTTTTGGAGATAGTATGGTCAAAAGAATACGAGAGAGATGACCAAAAAACTATGAAATGGCAAAGCAATCGTTTATAGGAGCAACAGCTAACCATTTACATACATACGTTGAACTGATACTGCAAGAAGAAAGACCAGAAGTCGTAATAATACATGTAGGGACTAATGACGTGTCAAAGCTGTATAAGTCTCAGAAAAAACCAAAGGTCATTGCTGAAGAAATTGCAAATGTTGGTAAGAAGTGTAGAGAAAATGGTGTTGACCAGGTATTTATATATTCTGTTACTTGTAGAAAATTTTTTAACAAAACTAAATTTATACGTAAGATCAACGATTTTTTATTAACATTTTGTACTGAAGAAAATTTTCTATTTATTTGTAACGATAATATCAAAGAAGAGTTTTTATGGATTGATGGAATACATTTATTAGATCAGGGAGAAAGTTTATTGGCAAATAGCATTACATATAGTTTAAATCTGTTTTGACTGATGGGCAATAAAAGGTCAAAAAATAACAAAGAAAATATAATTTATGGACAAAATAGCAATTAAATTTTAAAAGAACTGAAATTTTGAAGCAAATAAAAATTAATTATAGGTAGTTTGAATATTAATCGTCAAAATTTATCTCTGAAAATCTGATAAAACAGATTATTTGGATACCATGATTATTATGGAAATAAAAATAGATGACAGTTTTCCAAATTCTCAATTTTTAATAGATGGATTTTTAGAACCATTTAGACTTGATAGAAATAGAAATGAAGGAGGCATACTCATTTACATAAGAAGTTATATTCCAAGTTGAATTTTAAAAAAACTTTTTTTCTCTTCTGACATGGAAAGAATTTTCGTTGAAATAAATTTGCGAAAAAAAAAATGGTTGCTTTTTGGGACATATCACCCATTTTTTTTCTATAAAAACACAAATTACAAAAAATCACAAAAAACAAGTAAAAGACACTTCACCCTTTACCATTGAAAACATACACACACACAAAAGGACTGCAAACAGACAAAACCAAAATGAAAAATTCAAAAATAATATTAAGCGAGGATTATGCAGAGCCATGTATAAATTTATAAAAAGGAGATGTCAAATCTTTCAGACGATTTAATAAAAACAATAGTACATTTCAGTATAGAGGAATTAGCCTCTGAGCAATCGGAATCATCACCGTAAAACAAAAGTTTAACTATTTTATCGTCTAAAAAATTTATCAACTATCCTATTTTTTCAATAACGTTGCCAAGAAGTGTTTTGCGGAAATAAGTGGAAAATGAACAGTGCAAAAAGTAATGACTAGTTAATTCATCCTCTAAACTGCAACTACAAAGTGGACTAAGGTTTCAGGAAAATTATAATCACACTGATATTTCTTTAAAAAACTCAACTTAACACAAAGTCGGGTTAGCAATTTTATGCCTATTGGGTCGAAAATATTAAAAACTGGGCGATCATGTGGTCAGTAAAGTTTCACAAGAGCATTTTTGAATATTAAGACGGACTCCGAGTTTCACAAACCAGAGCTTAATTGATTGCATTCTTTAATACAAAAGGGGAAAAAAGTAACATGGATATATTTAGCATGTGAAAAGGTTTCAGTACATAATTGAGCATGTAGAGGATTTTGTGATCTCTGTTTATTGGGAGGTAAGAGAGATATTTGAGACAATTGGAGTTAACAATATTTTAAAAAATAAACTAGTCTACGATACCTTAGCCTATTACCAAGGGTTTCAAGACCAAGTTCATTGTATAGACTATTTTGGCTAGTATCTTTAATTGCTCCTGTGATAGTTAAGGCAGCATTGTACTGGACAGATCCAATCCTTCTACAAAGATGCATTTTATGGCTGATCATATATTATATTGCAATAGTCAAGATGTGGTCGTATATGACCTATAGATGGATAATAAAGAACTGTGCAACAAGTAACAATACGGTTTTTTTATAAGACTGATACCTTTCATTGCCTTTGATATCTCCTCATTTACTTGATGATCAAATTTAAGCCTAGATGTTTTTTTATTAGCTCAATTTCTGACCCAAGGTTATAAGGTAAGAATCTTGAGACATAGAAATTAAATTAGATACCGTTTCAGTTACTTGAATACAGTTTCATCTTCCTTATTCCGGCCACCAGAGATGTATTTCCTATTAAATCGGTTTTTACGCCTTAAAGCTCTTTTGATGTGATAGTTTATCCAATGAGCTTGTTTCGACTTACATTTCAGAGTTTCACAAGGAATAAAATTCCTAAAAATGTTAAATACAGTGGTGTTAAGTAAATGATTTTTTTGATTTTGATAGTCTTTTAAAAGAAAATACTTGCTTTAAAAGTATTTTAAACCCAAGCTGTATAGATCTTTTTATAAGAAATTGTAAAAATTGTTTCCAAAACACTTCTACAATTTCTACAGGATTATCCAATTTTTACAGAATTATAACAGTTCTGAAAACATCTTACACTAAACCTACACCAAAAGAAATTATAGGTATAGGTTTTATAATGACAATGTCATTATCAAACTATAAAAATTTGTTTCTCAATTATCAATCTGTAAGCGTACTTTCTGTAGAAAGTTTTTGAAAGGTGGAATCAAAAACAATTAGGACTTTATATAGAAAATTCACATAATAATGAACAAGCTTTGACAACTATGATTGAAAAATGGAAAAAAAAAAAAAAAAAAAAGTGGATATGCTAAATGTTTTCTTATGGACCTTTCATAAGCATTGGACACACTTAATCACCATTGATTGTTAGCTATGCTGCATGTTTATGGCTTAAACCCTCTTAAAGTTAGTTAGAAGTAAATAGATGGCACTAAACTAAATAATGATTTAAGTTCTTGGATTGAATTAGTATTATATCTGGTGTACCACAAAAATCGATTCTAGGATCCTTACTATTTAATATTTATTTAAATGATTTATTTTTATGTTTGTAATCTTGCTAATGATATAACTTTGGAAGTATGCGATCAGGATTTGAGCTCTGTTTTACTACATTTAGAGCATGATAGTTTATTAGCCAAAGAACAGTTTAACTCTTTCGAGACCACGAGATTTTTACAAAAAATTAGGTCCTTTAACAAAAAGCTCCATATTTTTAGATTGTTTTCAACCATTTAATAATCGAACCCTTGTTGAAAAGCTTATGATTTTGAAACAAAAATTTTCAAAAAAAAAAAAAAAAATGTGCTAGAAAATCCATATTAGTGCTGCAGGAATTTTTCAAAACCTCTTAATTATTTTTTTTCCTGAAGTTAGTCTAAATCGAGTTCATACCGAATATTCTTTAGGATATAAAGGTAAAAAATCCAAAATTTCAACGTCTCAATATGAATAGTTTTTGAGATACTGCAAAAGCAATGACAACAGATATTCCAGAGGGTAAATAATTTAAAAACAACTTTGGCATAAAAGAACGTAAAATTTAATTTTAAAATCAATTTCTTCTTCATCTTCACTATCAAAGGCCTCCATTACTAAAATCAATATTACTTCCATTGTCATTTAGGACATAATTAGGAGCATCTTACAAGGACAAACTGTATCTACTCATTTTTTATGCCCGGGTTGCGCACGCTTTTACTTTGAAAGGCTATTTTCGACCAGTAAAAACGACTTCTAACTAATGGACTAGAAAGCAATTTAAATTAATTTTAATTTTAACTTTCCTTAAAATTTTCTTTCAGAAAAGTTCAACAGTTGCGTAGATTTTGCAATGGTTTGGCTGCTTTGCAAGTTTCAAAACATTGGGAAAAAAAATCACCTCGGAAATTTTTTTACTGACCCTATTAAAAATTAACCCAGCAATTGCCAGGATGAATTGTGAGGGTGAAATAGCTTGGTATATCTATCAGTAACATTTCTATAGCTAGCAAAATTTTATTCTGTGGCGGAATCCATCGTTCCTAAGCGAACAATTTTCCCTTTAGCGGCTTTGAAACAGTTAATGATAACTATATGATGTTGAACTATGTAAATGCCACTTTCTACTATCTGGATATAAATTTCAATATCACTTTATCTCATAAGGAAGAATAAGCAAATATATCCCATTTAATACAAAAGAATTCTTTTTAAAATCTTCATTGAAACAGTTTTGGATTTTTCATGATAGGAAGTTTAACAATAAGATAAACAGGTTATACGAGCTTTGAGATCTTCACGAAAGAACGACCCGTAATAAGAATATTTTCTTTAAACTTCCCTGAAAATTCCCTTGGATACTTAGCACATACAATACAGAGTACATTACCGAACCCATACAAAGATAAAAACAGTAGGAGAATTTAAAAACAAAATAAAAAATTGTCGGTATAGTTTACATACAAGGTGTAGGATATATTTGAAGATATATATTTCATCTAATAATTTGTTTATGTTATGGGTTAACTTGTTATAACGTTAGTTTGCCTTACAATTGTAAACCCATGTAAAATAAACTGATAATAAAAGATTTTAGCCATAGTCAACAATTTTCAGCATGTACTTCTAATAGAACATTGTCCAACATTTAACTTTTGAAAAAAAAATAATAATAATATATATATATATATTAAATAAATATTATTATCAAGTACTCAATGTTTATACAGAGCATAATATTCCATAACAGAGTTAGACAAAAAAATTACCAATATCTTATACTCTAAGTTTCATACCACTTACAAGACATTCCTCAGTGAAATAATTTAATGTTAAATGTTTAAAAATATAAAAATATATAATAACATATATATAAAAACATAGGGATGCATAATACAGGAAATTTTATGTTAATCTGTCATTACATTTAATGTAATGACAGATTAACATAAAATGATTAATAATCATTAGATTTTAGAATTCTAAAAAAATAAGTAAAGACTTTTGTCTTGACTTATAAATATATAATAAATAGTAATCAAAAACTCACATCTTTCTCTTGGTGATTCAGGCCAAGCTCAACAATTGCACTCAAATTCTTCCCTTTAGTTTTATTTGCTTGTGCCACTTCAGCATTTAATTCCCAGCTCACAGTAGAAAGCTAAAGTAATAAAATCCGTTTACGAAAACAAATTAAGCTTTAGCAAAACAACTTCTTTACCAAAATGTATTGTTCTAAACTCAGCTATAATGTAATTAAGTTTGATGAAGGTAAAGTCTTCACATACATGTATCTCAAGAGTGAAGATAAATACTGTGGATCTTGAGCTCACGAGATTATATGTCAAACCATAGACTAAGCTATATTGCCGTGATAAATGAAGTTATTGTGTATGAGGGAAAATCTCCAACTATATAATGTGCAGTTGGATAAAACATCTGACAGAATATTTAGTGTTTACAAATAAATAGAGAAATCTTTAATTTATGATGTGTATTTTCTGTAAAAAGCCCCTTAACTGCAGAGCAACATTGCAAAAAATCAAAAGTATAATGCAGGATGAAAAAAAAATTATACAGCATCAAAGTTTTATACTGTAATATTGCTTAAAATGAAGGTAGATAATAAAAACATTAAATTAACATTAACAACCTATAACCTAAAGTAGTTGTTCAACACATGTTGTTTGATAAAAGAAAACTTAAGTTTCATGTCTCATTTATGTTATATGTACCGTTTTTTAATTCCTAAGAGCTATTGCTGTCTCAGTCGTTAATCATCGCAACAATAAATCCTATTAAGTTCTTCCAATAAAATAAATATAAAAAGCTTAAAAATTTTAATTTCACCAAAGAATTAAATTTTGAAGAAAAAAAATTTTTTTTTTGTCTAAACATTTCTATGTAATGTTTTTATAATGGGTATTCAAGGCTGACCATTTTTTACTATAGTGACGCTGTTGAAAAAGATTTTTTTTTGAACTTGTCAAATTAAGAAAATTTAGTACCACATTTTAACTGGTCTAATTTTTAACTATCTAATACATAGTTAACAACAGAAGTCATTAATACAAGTTATAGATAATTTAAAACTTTTATTGATAAATTAACACAAAAACTTTCCATTTTAAGCACTTTTATAGGAAATTTCTATCGATATCAAATTAAATTGATTAAGCGACATGTTAAGGCAGAACGTGTGTTAAATATTCAGCTAGGCGTTTAACAGTAAAGGAAGCGAGACATATTTCGGAAAATCTTAAACCTTTTTCTTACAAAAATGTGTTTGTTAAATAAGAAGTGCTTTACTTATTTGTATCCTACTACTAAAAAAATATTAAACATGAATTATTAAAACATATACTGATTATCTTTCAATGCAATTCTAAACTGTAAACATGTAAACATGTCAATTTCACCAGTTCTTTCTTTGTGGACGTGTAATAGTATGATATAATTTAAGGGCCTATTTGTTGCAGTATATCATAAATATGTTTTCATGTGTTATAAGGCTGAAAACAATCGTTTGCTGATGGCATTTGTTGCAGGCATAACTAACAGAAACTTCACTAAGATCACAACTTGATGCATTAAAAGCTTTTGACCTGCATTAAGATTCTGCAAACAATTGGAAATATGAAAGACCCAAAAAATATTTTCAAAATAGCCAAAACGCCAAGTTATAATTTCTAACACCACACTAAATAAAAATTGAATTGAATTGAATACCAAACTGAATTTCTGAATTGAAATTCTGAATTCCATAAATAAATTGCAAAATCGTAAAAATAAAATGCTGATTCTTAAGCATTTTTTGATATGATAATTAATTTTATTTTAAATCAAATCACAGTGACTTTTTCGAGTCATAAATTGGGCCAGGACCACCCAAACCAGAATTTTTGGTATATGATCATATGGCTCAAAATATTTCTCCAATCGTCCTTTAAATTCATGCACATTTAAATTTGAAAAATATTGTGAACAAATTTCGATAGAAGTTTAAATATTATTTCTAGGCCTAAAATTAACATAATTCAGGTCCTAAGGACATGGCCTGGTATTATAAATGCAAAAGTAAACACAAATATTATTTTCAAGCACCAAAAAAATTTTATCAGAAAATAACTTCTTGAAAAGTACCAAGAATAATATAATTTTTCATCCAAAAATTTCAGGGACCAGGCCTGGGGAGCAAGAATTTTTGACAGATTGCCAAATGAAATAAAAGATGCCTATCATGGTCCATTGAATTCATGTAAAATTAAAAAAAAATTAAAACAGTAGTGAACAGATTTCAATAAAATTTCAGGAATGTTGTTTTTAGGCCTAAATTGACTACATTTCGGGTCTTGAGGACTGAACACAGTAACATTTTAAAATGACTGACAGGCCTAATCTATTAGAACTAACACTTCCTCGTCTAATCTAAAACTTCAGCATAAATCTATAAAAAAAGGTTAAATAGCAGATTTCGAGAATATTTAAAAAAATTCTAATTTAGGAGCAGACACGGATGATTTTATAGGGCTCTGCTAGGAGTCAAAAAAAATTAAATGCATTTTAAAAATGAAATTGCTTTTAACATATCTGTCAAGATGGAAGATTATATCAAAAGGATTTGGTCAAAGATTTATAATTTACATTCACATATTTTGTGTCCAAAAAATGTTTCGATTTTTCAATTTGAATAAGCAAATTAATATTACCAGAAATCTAACAGTAAATAATAAATTCAAGTATATTTCTTGAATTACGTTGAAAATGAATGAATAAAAAATCCATATTACCTGTTTTGGAGCAAAACACCTTTTACGGAAATGTTCTATAACAGATGGCCCAAATTCCTTCCAAACATTCACAAAGCACTCAGCCTAAACGAAAATATTTTAGACTGAAACAACAATCAAAAGAAAAAGGTATCGAAAAATTAAATTTCACTTTGGATCATTTAGACTCTTCAGCTTTATAACGGGTGATTAAATAAACTTTTCTCAACTGTGGACCTTTATTCATGAAAAGCTGCAAAAAAAAAAACTTCCAACAAACCTTATCAGGGTTTATATTTATATTTAGTAACTGCTGAGTAAATTGATTTGGTTTTGCTGTATAATATGTAGCCTGTTCAAAGATGAAAGAGATAGTATCAAGAAGGCATTCAACTTCTTTCGCAGATAAACCTATAGCAGCTTGAAGTTTATGTTCTTCCTCAACTGAAAAAGCCTTTTCATCCTAAGATAACAATGGTTTATGTAGTATTCATGTTATTGTAAGAAAACGTGGCTAATTACTAATTACTCTAAAATCTAAAAGCAGCGTTAAAAGAACTGAAAAAAAAATTTTTAATTGCTCATACATTCAAGCCACATTAACTTTTTTTTATTTTATCAAAAAATCTTAATCAAACTATTAAATAAATATATTATTTATTATTAATTACTATTTAATTAGTTTATTATTAATATTTTTTTTTTCAGTTTTAAATTCTAAAATTTTTACATCATTATTTTTCTTCCTTAACATCAAATTAGATAAAATAATAATAAAAATAAAATAAGTACTGATAAGCATTGCCTCACCTTAATTTTACACGAACCTTTAAAAATCTAGATTTTCAAATAGCACAATGCATTTTTCAAAATAGCTGATCAAACTTTTAAAGATGCTTTATGAAATATTTGATGATGATTTGCACATAATTTGTTAGAAAAGGTCTGCTGACATCCACAAGTGCAAGTCTTATTCAAATAGGGAATTATAAAAGAATAATTATCTATCTTTATCTTCCTAGATATTAAAATATTTTACGCGTGATAGATCCTTTGTTAACAAAAACAGTTGTCAATACACAATGCAACATTGCATGTTTTAGACTCATACTATGTGTTGTTTTCAGTTCGCTTTCGCTTTGCCAAACTTTTTTGTCACCATCTTGTTTTTTTTTTAACTCAAAACGTTTTGATTATTTTGATTTTTTAAATTAATCACACTATAAACCTAATATGTTTCAACCATATTGTCCAATTATCTAAGAGTATTTCTGAATAATTTAGAACTAAACTTAACAAGTGCCTGTTTTGTAACAGCCCAGGAAAAAATGACAAGATCCACGAGGGTTAATATATAGGATGGATATTGATACAAAGAAAATTTTAAAGTTATGAAGAAAAAAGTAGAAAACTCTCTAAAAAGCTGCCTTCTTTTGCTAACAACTCCTCTAAAAAGTGCCTCTAAGAACCAAATAATTTATATGCCCTCTCCTTGTAAGGGTGTGCTTATAAGAAATTCTTGCAACATAAAAAAATGCCAGTAATATTAGACAAAAATATTAAGAAAAAATTTGATCACACTTTTATCATTTCATGTCTTAATTTCATACAAAATTTATTTTTCTTTTTGAGCACAGTTTTTCATTTTTATAACTCTTTAACTTCCATTGATAAAGCAGTTATTTTTTAAAAGGGCCATTCTATTTCAAGTACCACCCAATCCAGTAAGTGTCAATTAAAAAAAAAAACACTAAGCAAGTAAAATTCAATAATACCTTTAGATGAATGGTTTGATTAATCCTTTGACATAATTTGTTTAATTTTTTCACATCACTGTTATTAATTAAACCAACAGATGCCTCCACACTAGAATGAAAAAGTGTTAATGATAATGTGCTATAAAATGAATGAAGAATAAACTTTCAATGAATAAATAATACAAAAAACTTTTAAATAATCACTATAAAAAACCTGATATTTATTGAACCAAACCCCTGTTTTAAAATTTAGTGATTTCTTTTTGATTCTAAAACTGATCATCATCAGCCATTCAAATAGCTTCTTACTAATTAAAGTTTCGAGGGATTTATAGCAACCCAGCTGTGTTTTTTTTTCAAGTAAGAGATTTTAGTCTGTCCTTGATGAAAAATGCCAAAAAATCTACAAGCACAAAAGTTGTTTCGCAACAAAGTTTAACTAATTTTGGTAAATCATCAATAGCACACTCTGAAAATACACACATTATCACAATGTTGACGAAAAATATGAAATTTTGGATTTTTAATATTTGATTTTTCACTTTAAATACCACACTTAACTTAACTGCCCAATTCCAAAACGGCCATTACTCGAAAACAACTTAAATTATTTTATCAAAAATTAAGTCTAAATAAAATCTGCTTACAACAAATTAGCCAGTAAAAAAAATGTGAGAAATCCCTTAAAAAAATTATTTATGTCCTGTTCTTTTCTTGATTTACTGAGAATCTCCTTCGTCATGTCAAAGTTGAATAACCACACTCAAAACCAGCAAAAATATCGACTTATATATCGAATATAATGGTGACTAAATATAAATATATATATATATATA
>JAUZNK010045070.1:0-33514 GCA_035046665.1 Euphysa ruthae | reverse complement strand
GTTTTTAAGGTGGTCAAAACTGCTTTGATGTCCCAGCAATCTACGTCATTAAACTGTCTAGATACGATTAAGTTTAGCTCTTCCGGAATCTTCTGCATGAGTACAGGTATGAGAAGAGGTCCATATTGTAAAGAATTTAAATGCCTAAATTTTCAGGACTTCTAATTTGGATTTCTAAATTGTCATAAATTCAACGAAGAGAGGTAACATTTTGTATATCGAAAACTCTGTCTAAGGATAACAATGTTCGCGTGTGAGAAGATATAAGAACCTGCTTGTTATCAAAACGCTCTTTTAGCAAATCAATAGCGACTTTGTAGTTATCGTTCGTAAGGTTAAGTCCTTTAATTGTTGAAAGTGCTTGGCATTCAAGTAAATTTTGTAAATAAGTGAATTTTTGAATTGAACTCAATTCATCATTGTCGTCAATCGCACAACGAAAACTTTCAAAAAATGTCTGCCAATTTTCAGGTTTCCCATCAAAAAGTTGTAATTTTAGAGGTGGAAGTTTGACCATCAAACTATTATTTTTGCTCGAAGAACTAGGGTTATCGTCAGTTTTAGAATTTTTATTCATAACTTTATTAATTTCAGACAGCTTCTTTCGAACAAATAGAGAAAAATCCGTCGACACATCTTCATCTTCCTGCAAATCATTTTCGTCTTCGATTAAATAAATGATTTCTTCATTTAAGTGCTCAATCTTCGAATTATTTTTACCATCGTGTCCCGAAAGCCAGTGTCATTTGTCATTTGTCATAATTAAATCTGCCAAACTACTAGAAACCTTATCAACAATCCGCCTAATAGAATTCATATGGGTAGTACGAACTCTACGCTTTCCAACCAAAGTCGACGCCATTTCTACAAAAAAGTCACCTACCGTCTAAATTTCAAAAACCAACAAGTGCAGTAAAATTTAACTTATAAAAGTGTCAAAACTACAGAAAAATATTCAAATAACCATTAACGGCAGCGTAAAAAATTAATTTAAACCACCAAATCGAAAACAATAATTCAGTAAACAAACAATTACCATGCAGGTTTTCTATAGAATAGGGGGCCTGCTTCGTCACATTCATTCTCAATACGAGTTTTCAAGAATGAATCAAATCAAACATCAAGCGTTAACTCAGATCAACAAAGGTGCCAAATCAGGCTTATGAAATTTTCAAAACATAAATCTTGTCAAACAATAATAAGTCTCTACTAAAAGGAACAATTTCCAAATTTGAGTAGAACCACCATTATATGCAAACAATCAATCAGTGTTAAATAAAAACCAAATGAATTCCAAAGAAATCAAAACAAAGACAGCTGTGCATTGAAGCGTTAATTTTCACGAAGAATTTCAATAAGAACTCGTATCATGAAAATGATGAAGTGTAGATAGGATATTTTCAAATTTAAATATAAATCTTACTTAAATATGCCTCAAAAGAAGGGAGACAGATTCGCAAATAATCCAGACCAAAACTTAAGAAAATTTCAGACGAAAAAATACTCAAAATAAAATCAACATAACTTATCCTTGTAAATCTCTGTCATCCGCCAGCTTGTAAGTCGAGTAGATGTAGATTAACATCTCACTATGGGTTCCAGTGTTGAACCAAGGAAGGTAAGCTACGACCGTAGTATGGGCCGTATATTTACAATACAACATCCAGTCTAAATAAAGCGCATAGACTCGCGCAACACAACACTGCCTTGATTCAATTAAAAATTGCTCTTGTTAGTTTTTTTTTCATTTATTATACACCACTTTAAAAAGTGTTCAGTTATTTCACGATTTCATTGTCTCGGAATGAAGCCACTTATTACTAATTATTACATTATTTTTTATTTTTAGAGCTCGTCAGACTGCCCCTCGTGCTGGAACGCCTGGCTTTCGGTCACCAGAAGTATTGATGCGTTATCCAAACCAAACAACTGGTGAGTAATAAAATTAATTTCATTTTTTCTTTTTTGTTAAAGAAAGCGGTTGTAAGAATAAAACATTTTATTCCCTGATTTGATTCCTCGGAAATAATTTTCAACTTCTAGATTGTTAGATTTTTGATAACGTAATTTTTAATAACGTAATATTTAAATATTTATAACGTAATATTTAATTGATTACCTTATAAAAATATTTTAACAGACAAATATTTTAGCGGCCAAATATTTTAACGATCAAATCTTAAAATATAAAAACAAACCCAAATCTTTTATAAATGATATCTTTAAAACCAGATGTTTTTTTAAAAAGCATGTTTTTTACTGTAATAGCAAGTCAAATTTATAAAGACACATCATAGAAAAGAGACAGTGATTTTCACCAGACTGATCACAAATAAATGAAGACGATTTCCATATAAAATCAAGACGGATTATAGAAAGCAATGATTTATTGTATAATGGAGATGCTGGGAAAAAAAAAGAACAGATTTGAAAAAAGTGTCTCCTTTTTTGCAATAATAGCAAAAAAAAGTTTTTTTTGCAGCTAAACTGAATGTAAAAAAATGAAGGTTTATATTATAAACTGATTAAATAACAGGGTAAAAGTTATGATGGACTTTTATGCTTAAAGATATATTTCTCAACTAGTCAAAATGTTTAAGCTCTCTTCTGTTTCTTTAGTTGAAAATAATTAGCTGTCATCATTCTATGAAATTTGCCCTTCATGTGGATTTTCCCCACCACTTATACAAACTGATAATCTTCATTTTCCAAGAAAAGCTATTTTAAAATTGAAAGGTAATGAGGGAGAAATCATTGAATTTGAATATTGTGAATGTATTTCTTAGTTTTGTAATAAATTTTATTAGCTGTGGACATGTGGTCAGCTGGTGTGATATTATTATCTATGTTGAGTAGACGCTACCCCTTCTTTAAAGCTCGTGATGATAGAGAAGCACTTGCTCAGATAGTTACATTGGTTGGAACAAAAAAAATGAAACGGTTTGCTGAGAATATAGGTTAGTTAGGAATTTTTAATTTTACACCATAGTGGGTGTTCGGCAATCCATGCCAAGAGAGATCTGATCAATTCATCCTTGTGCGTTTGTCAGTTCATCTATCTTTACCTCAACAGGTTCTTGTTAAAAATACATTTTTTAGAAATTTTTTCCAAGTTAAGTTAATAAGGGTTTATTACACATTTTAAAATTTTTCTGAAAATTTTTTTACTTGAATTTTTTTAGATTTTGATTATAGAAAGCGTTTTTGGTTTTTTTTTTTCACCTTGTGAAAATGGTTTATTTCATAATTGCACGTTATACAACAATACTATCAGCATGTGAAACTGAAATTAGTTTGATTATTAATTAAGCTTAGAAGTGAAATGATTTTAGTCAATTTGATATGAAGCTAAAGACTTACTGAATTCATGTTTTGTTTCATATTATGGTTTTAGAAGGTTGTTAGTTAATAAGAATAACTGCAATAGAATATTGTATGAAAAATTTTTTATGTCTTAAAAGTATCTATAAAAACAACTTTGATATAATCTAAAATTTTTAGGCAAACGGTTTGTATGTTCTCCAGCTATAGAAGACATGGACAGTTATAAGGAACTTTGTGTTAAACTAGCCCAACGTCAATGTAAAAAACATTCTATCACAGATATCTGTTCACAAGAAAACTTGATGCGTAAGGGGAAGCGTAAACGTGCTGATTCACCTCAAAATTCAAAACGACCTACAAATAATTCATTTGCCAACATGTTTGCTGATGAGAACAAACAAGAGCAACATGATATAAACAACACAATAGAATGTAGTGAGTGTACATGTGTTCCTGATTGTGCATATAATTTATTAGAACGTTTACTTGAAGTTGATCCTAATAAAAGAATAACAGCAGAAGAAGCTCTAAAACACCCTTTTATTTTGGGTGATTGATATTTTATAAAAATTTATGATTACAGCTATATTTTCAGTTCAAATCTTTTATTAGACATGAATTTTATATTGAATTCAGCTTCATGTATGATATTTTCCAATGGAAATATCCTTAAACTTTTTATAAGCGCAACAGAATAAAACTAGATTTTTTCATTAAGTTTCATATATTTTTGCAAATTTTCAAAATTAGTTTTCTGAGTCTGCCACATCTTAATTAAAAAATCATTTCTAGGCATCCACCGCTCCGTATAGGTAAAAAAAAATATAGGAAACAACAAAATTTGGTAACTAAAATACCTGTCTCTAGAGATACCTTATAAGATAATCAAAACAAAAATACGTTATGGGTTTGCTTATTATACAACATGATATTTTCACAGAGCATTATTTATCCTGGTCAGCACCTTTAACAACAGTTAATAGCAAATATTCACATTCGTTGATAATCCAGTCGGTAATGTTAATTTCTTGGAGGAATATTCCTGTAATACTGAGTTTTATTCTATAGTACATTCTTTATTCTTTATTAAATAGGTTACCTGTAATCATTCTTGTGTAATCATTCTTTGTGAAAAGCTTGTGTTTTAATCTATAAAAAGATGTTAATTTATGTTAATTTATGTTAATTTATGAGCTCGATACTTAACTACGTGAATTTTATTAGGTGTAGATAAAGAATAATTATTTTTGAATAAAATTTTCAGTTAAATTATGTCCTTCACCAATTTAGAAATAAATATTCTTAATCAGCTATCTCTCTGTCAGGGAATCGAATCTCTTTCTTGATCACGAATGGTAGAGAGCACTCCACTAGGCCAGATCTTTTTTTATATACTTACTCATTTACCGATGATATGGTGTAGTGGAGTGTTCTTTGCTGTTCGTAGCCAAAATTGAAGATCGATCTCCCAATAGAGAGATAATTGATATTAAGTTTTATTTATTTCAAAATCTAAATAATGTATTTTATTAATATACATGCTGTAAGGTGAATTCTATTTGCACATTTCCATTTGTATGCCAATATTTCTCTGGAATCATTATTCAGTCGTTTTTTTTTTTTTGACCAAAAAAAAATTCAATAACGATTCCAAAGAAATATTTCAAAGTGAACATATTTTAAAGCGAAAAGATGTGGGATCCAAAGAAAAAGCGAACAAACGCTAGTTGATTTTCTTGAGCAAAACATGCTGTTCTCTAGACTGATGCTGAAATATCGTAATTCTAGGTCTAAAAATTAGTTTTAAAATTATCTAACTGTTCATTAATTTTAATGTTTGGTATGGTACCCATTTCTAATAATTGTTAGGTCACATTTCTTAATACTTATACTATCAGTTTGTCAGAAAAAAACTTGTAAAATGACCTGGTTCGTTATCAAGTTTATTTAAAACAAATTGGAATCAATCCTTGCGAACCACTATTAAATTTTATCACAGTGGATGCAATTGCAGTTTTAATAACATTATTTCCAACATAAACTCTTTTAGGGCATTGCGTCCATATTAATTTTTTCGAAGACACTTTGATATTGCGATAACTTGCAATAACTAAGTTTAATTTATTACGTTTAGATCGAAAGAAAGACGAAGGATACAGCTTTCCAACAATATTAAATGTTATTAATACCTATTTGTAACCGTTAGTGTATTTATTGCAACAAAATACCACCTTCAAAGAAGACTCAAACAACTTTGTTGTTAGTGATATCGTTGTCATTTTTCTTTTTTATTGTTTTGGGAGAAGATTGAGGTTTTGTTTGTCATTTACGACCTTTGGTTCATTCACACGGGTGTAATAAACATTTTGACAGTCTTTTCATAATTTTCCCGATCTATCATATTATTTTTTGGGTTCCCCATCTCAATTACATTACAAAACAGTTCTATGCATTTAACTGAAGAATGTTATATACCAGCAGATTCTAATTTTCTAACCCTCTATATATACGCAATTTCAAGGATGAAATTTTGTTTGATTACTATGTTGTTTCACGCATAATATACCATGTTAAAACAAGCGAGGTAAAGCATGATTAAGTCGGAATGCTCTGATTTTTTTTTTTTCTGTGACAATTTCCGATCCAGTTACCTTTCTACCTAGCTAAGTGTTTTCTTGTCTTTTAATTTTTTTTTTTTTTTTGTCAAGGATTTTTTGTTCATTTTGGTCATAGATCCAGTTACCTTTTCATTATTAGCTAAGTGTTTTATTCTTTGTTCTTATTTTCATGGAAGGGTTTTTTATTCATTTTGGTCATAGTTTGAATCTTGGCTGGTCAAATGATAATGTTGATCTGTTGCCTGATAACACAATAACTTGTTTGAACCTACTGACAAATGAAGTTGTACTTTCCTTGTTTGGACATTATTTTCATGCTTCTTATGAGCATTTACATTTTATCTTGGCTCATATTATTCCCTTGGAATCTTGTAATACTATAACGTAGGCTCAAAGGACTTGTTGATAAATGCAAAAAACATAAAGCTAAGCTATGTAAAAATAAATCAACAAAACTTTCCTTGTCAGTGTTTTTGTCAACACTATTTTTTTCCAACTCTGATTGCCTGCTCCTCACCATCAACAACAACACACCAAGAAAGTGCTGCTTCTTCACCAGCAGAAATTTTTTTTTGTTGTGGTTGATGATGTGAATTTTGTATTGGAAGTGGAGGGAGAGCAGCAGTAACCTTCTCCTATGCGTGCCACACACTTGATCACCCGTTTTATCTTTTGTATCAGGAAAAAATCATCCATGAAACTGCTGAGATTTCTAATCTTAAAGCATTTATTAGCAAACTTTCTTCTGCAAACAGTTAATTAAGGTGCAGTGAAATAATTTTTTTTTTGTCGTAACTGAATATCAAGAATACTGATTTTAAAAAGCTGTCTTAGAAGATAAGTGAGCTAAGAGAATCAAAATCATATTTGCAAAAGCAGAAAGCTGGTACTGTTAGTGCACTATGTAGGTCTTAGCAAAAAAAGGTTTCAAAGCACGCGAGTGAAGTGTATACTGTCACATTGGGCCACAGAATTTATATCACTGAATATTCTAAGGAAGAGCCTGATTTATTTAAAGGCCTACAGTATTGTGGTCCTAAATCAGATGAAAAAGTTTGTCAAAATCCCAATAGGTAAACTTAATTCATTGGTCTCAGCAAAACAGTTAGAAACAGAGCTTCTCTCACTCTTATTAATATTATTTTGGGTTATGATCCTCCTGAAACTGACCATATGGACGATCGAGCAGAACTGACAATCTTGTTGAGTGCGATTGTCCAGAAAGAAGGGCTTTTCCAGAATGCGTTCGATTGTAGTGGTGTAAGTATAGATGTTATAAAGCAGTTAAGTGTTAGTGAGTCACTTATAACGTTCATAGTTTGTTAAGAATGTCAGCTACTTCTTTTAAGAACCTCAAGGCAATATTAGGTAAGTTGGATGTAAATTGTTTTGTAAATTGTTTAAGTCTTTCAGAAAAGGAAGTTCTTAACCAGTTACTTAGCAATGTCTTTATAGATCTAATAAACTATAGAGATTATATAGAAGCTGTAATTAAAAAAATCGCTTGTCAATCGTAACAATCACAAAAGAAAGTAGCAAGAAGAACAAAAATTGTTCTTCTTTATTTCGTGTTACTTCGGGGTATGATACAAATATAGACTGGGTAGATTGTGAAAAATGTGAAAAGTGGATAAACAACCTTTGTGAGGGAATTTCGAGTGAGTAGAGAGACATCTTTCGTACAAACGATTTTTACCAATGTCTGCGTTGCTCTGGTGTGTTAAATATAAAAGATCATATTGCTGATAGATTTGATATTCTCCGGATTAAACAATGGCAGTTATATAAAGATGTGCTAGCATTACACGATATTTGCGTGTTGCGGCAATTGGAAGCAGATCCTGTTATGGGAATCCAGGAGAAACTGATTAATGTCATCCTAGATTAAATTTCTGTGGTTTGCCAGGCTTATTATGGCAATGCATTTGTTCGGAACCACTATAAAATTGTTTTAAAAAATTATATTTATTTATGTAGTGTTCTCGATGATGTACCTACAAAAAGCAAATATGACTGAGGTGTTCTCTTATTTTGCTGAGGCTTCTCATTTATAGCTTAGGAAGGCCTTTTTGAGTGACTGTGGCCTTAAACTATTAGCTTTTTATGGACTAAGTATAATGAGAGATTTCCTGTCTTTTTTCCAGGCATAAATATCACATGAAAGTTCCTCTTTGATGTACTACAATTTACTTACCACTATCATACATTAGGATTATTCAGTGAAGAAGAAGGTGATAGCTAACTATGCTCAATGAACCATTTTTGAAAGTTAACGTGTGTTTGAGATCTGGCCCAAAAACTCGCACTTGCAGTTCAGTGCCAGGAACTGGTTAACAAGTCAAACGTAAGTGTTCTAGTTTTTTTTTCTGGAGTTTTTTGCTCTAAGTGTGGTTCTCAGAAGGTTGAGTAAATATTTAACTAAAATAAGTCGCACAGATTTTATTCCTTGTACATATTTTCTTCCTTTATAAAAACGATTTTTTTTTTTTTTGTCATTATATATTTATATTTTGAAAGTGTTGTTGAATTTTATGTTTTTATAATTAAGTTACAAATCTATAGTGTATATTGTCTTTTTGGTTAGTACAAATTTCTTGTCCATGCTGTGCCTGTCTGTGTCTTAATTTTAAATTTACAGGAATGGTATTGTTTTCCCGATTTTAATTGCCAGTATGTGCAAGTCGTTATTCCATTCAGTTACATTCAATTTCATTCAATGCTGGTGTTCTTATTTGTTTCAATTGGCGATGTTGTTTTTCAATCTACTGTGATTCTGAAGTTGTTTAATCCGTAACTTGGCACCAATATCATACTATATCTACTATATCTTGTTGGTGATAGAAGGCATTAATTGATAAAGAAAAATGATAATTTATATGTAATCTATATATAATATTACTTGATAAATACTTGACTTTCCCATTTAATTTGAAATTCCACAACACAAATGATTGCTAAAAGTTTCAAAAGGAATTTTTTGTTCGTAATGGTGATTGGTTCCTGCCCGCAGGATTTTTTGCTCCCTCTTTAAGATATATAAAATGTATATTTTTTTAACTCCAAACCACTTACAGCTTTTTGAATCTACAGGTTTTTTTTAATAACCGCGTTTCATGAATAAATTTAATTTGCTGTTAGTATGAAGTCTGCATTTTTCGATGTTCCACCTCTTTAGAGAGATGAAAAGATCTGGCTTAATTTGAATACTTTTCTTGTGAAGTTTCATTGAATTATAGCAATGAAGAAGATTTTCCTCTTAATTTGTGAATAGATGTTATTTTTCAATCGTTTTAATTATCTTATTTATCTTTATTAAGATAACTTTCAATCTTGAAATCTTGTATCTTGAGTCTGAATGCCAAGCTCCCCAGTTACAACGCCATCTTTTTAAGAATGTTGGTCCACATTTCAATTCCATGATAACTTTATATCATTTCTATTTTTAACTCTAATTCTGTGCACTAATGGATTTTTTTTGGCTATTTATTTTTAGCTTTTTCTGTCCAATTTTGTTATTTAGTCAACAGAATTATTGCTTATGATAAATTTCACAAAATAAGTAAAACATATAGTAACAATAAGAGAATTTTTACCTGATGGATCTAAGGAGTGGTACAGAACTGAAAATTTAGGTTCTGTGATGAATTTTATTATCTTTTTTTATTGGGATGTTGAAAAATATGTTTTTTAGGAAACAAGTTTGTTGTTGGCAAAAAACAAGAATACTGGGTACGAGCACACCGTAATGTACATCCATTAGTATGATTTTGGAATTCAAGATCAACAAACCCATTTGCCTGTCTTGATTTATGCATTGAAATAGAAAAAAATAATTGAATAATTGAAATTTATATAAAATTAAGTTTATGTTTTATTAAAAGAAGCTAAAAGAAAGATGAGATGATAATCACTGAAGATTGCTAAAGGATAAAAGAGATGAATTTAAAAACAACGATGAGGACATTAACCAAGTGGAGCGATGATTTGCAAATGCATTAATTGCGTTTATTTAAGGTAAGGATTTAAATTATTTGCTGACATTATTTGTTCATTCAGCAATACTATCAAAAGATAAGATTAAATGATGTCATTAACTCATGTTTATGCAATTTTCATGTTGATGTCATTTTTTCAAGAGAGAGAGGCAGTTAAGATTTTATTTCTTTTTAAAAAAAAAATTTTTTTTTATTTATGATACTAAGCATAGGTATATCCAGCATAGTCATGTAGTATTCTCTTATTCTAATTTTTACATGAAGTAATCGCATATTTTTTAACCAAATCTAATTGAAAATGACATTTTTCAATATTTTCCAAGAAATTATTTTCCAATTCAGTTGTTTTTGGTGTTTGAATATATTATTTATGAATGGTATTTTGGTGACTTTGAAAATTTCATCAAGTCCACCTTCCAAGACCCTAAACAAGGTCATAAGCCTGAAAAACAATAGTTTTGAAAAACTGTTTACAAAATCTTTTCAACAAATTTTTTCGTTTAAATTTTCCATGAGCTTGAAAGCCCACAGAGGCATAAATTCTTACCGACGGTTTAAATTCTTACCAAGAGTTTAGGTCTAAAATTTGCGTGAATTTGATATTTAAGGTTAATTTTAAGGACTTGGGTATCGTGGACAATTTTTGGTTAAGGAATGCTCAACGTTCAGCATTTTAAATTCTCCAATAACAAATACTTCAATTATGTTGAAATTTGGGTTATGTCAGGAAATATCTGGAATATTTCTTCTGGAATTTTCAACATTAGGCTTTAAAACCATTGCTTTTGATTAGTTTTATTTCCAGGAGTATATTAGAATCTTAATTGCAGTATTTCTAGTTTTGCGTAATGCTTATATAAACCAGTTTGTTATTTTGTTTTTTAACTTAACTTACCTATCTGTCACTTGAGTAATATAGTCAAGGACTCTTTGATCATTGTAATTTATTCTGTTTTGTTTATTAAATTTTGTTTATCTAAGTTAGTTTTCTTGTTTCTTTATTAATCAAAGAGATTCTTAAACAAGTTTCAAATGTACAAACGCATTTTGATTTAAACCTTGGACATGGAATGTGTGGCATTATTTTCTGCCCGTGAGTATACTTTAAATCTATAATAAGGCTAACGTTCACCATTTATTGAATAATTCTCACCTCTGCTGTATGTCTTCTTCTTGACCGAATTCAGAAACATATACTCAACCTTCTTGGTCATGACATTGGTTAGAATCTTCAAACGCTTTCCCGTCGCAGAAATGTAGCCTCATTGTCACTGTTCTATAAGTATTCCATGATGATATTCTGATGATTTCAAACAAGTAACACCATCACTTAAGACATTCTCAAGGAACACATGGCTTTCATCTGCCAGATCCCTAGATTTCACAATAACATCAAGCTTCTTCCCACTTACTGCTAGCTTGTGGAACTATCTGCTTTTTGATTGTTTTGCTTTGGGTTATGATCTCTATTCCTTTGTTTTCCACAAATATTTTTCTGTGTATGTGTAAGACCTGCTTTATTTTTATCTCTTCAACTTATTGCCTGGTAGTTGCTTTTAGCCTTGAAAAAAGTGACTGATTTAAAAAAAAAAAGCATTGCAGACTAGTTTGCTTTTTCAATATTGCGCACTGAAATTGTCCTGGACATTTATCTGAGTTTAAACAGACATCAGGAAATCCATTTAGGCTTATTTCACGAGTTTAAAACTTAATTCATATTTATAACCCTTTTTGATACCGTTCTATACATTTTATGTTGAGATTTCCAGATTATTTGACAGCGTTACTGATTTAGTTAGGCCATTTATAAAATTTTCCGGTTATAATTATTTTATGACTTGTCCAGTATCTTCTATATTGAAAATTCTTTATAGGGTTCACTAATATTTATCTAAAAGCATTGGGGAGACATGTTTCTCTTATAATTTATACACGGCTTTTACCACTATTTCAAGTTAATCTTTATTGTTATTATTTGTAATATTTATGGTAAGAGTTTAAGTGTCTCCTTGTCTTCATGATTTTGTTCTAATGAAGAAAATAAAACGAGAAAAGTCTTTTCTAATTGGAATTTGGTCATTTACAAAATAATGGTACTCACCTCAAAATTATATATGGAGTAAATTGCATAATGTGGTATTCATAGAATATTAACCAGCTGTTTTGGTCTGGCCATTATGCATTTACCTGAATTTTAAGATTGTCCCTCATAGGATACCAAACTTAGGAAAGGATTACCAACAAAAAAAAAGTTCTGGATAATATAAACTTTTTTTGGCTAGTATGACAGATACAGATAGATATATGAAATATATAAATAAAGTTTTGGTTGAAAGTATGGTGGATACAGATATATTGCTTATGTCAAAATCAACCTAAATATTGACACTGCTTAGTTATGGTTTGCACATCTTTTTAACTAAAGGTAAACTAGGGTTAAGTAAATATTTAATTTTATAATTTTAAGTGTATAAACAATCACCTTTTAAAAATAACAAATCCTGGTTGATATTTTTTGAGTTATTTCTGTTTGCTTTTGAGATAAATCTGTGCTTTGTCTCAGTTGTTACATACCAGTACCCTTATATCGCATCTACTGGTCATACATAAATTATTTTCATTATTACATCTAGCATTCATTTTTGTTCATGTCGTACTGCTTTGTAACTAAGTAACTAAGTCATAGAAATTAAATGTTATAATGGTGTAATGTAGCAAACAGAGGTAAAATTTAAGTTAGGTGAAGGTGCAAAGTAGCAAGCAGAGGTGAAGTTTAGAATCATAGAGGTTAGAAAATAAATTAAAAACCAATAAATTTAATGATTAGTATTTAAAATTATCCGTTTGGTTTAAAGTCAAATTCTGGCCATTGTACTACTAATATTTTACTAACAACCAGTATGAATTTTTTAGGTCTGAATAGGATGTTACCAATATGAATTTGTCTGAATGAAATTTAAGCTTATAAAAATCTAATCTTAGCGGTCATTTTTAAAATCTAAACAAAGTTATTATGGGAGTGATCCATGATCACTTACTCATCTCTGAAGAAACATTGGCTATTGTTTTGATTGACAAGAATGTCATGATTGACAAGGTAATGTATGTTTTTATATATCTTTACCGTTCTATTGAAAGAATTGTATATAAATTGTTTTTAATATAGATTATTTAAAAACAAAAAAATTGAAGGTTTTAATCAGGTGATACGTTTATCTTTTTATTTTTAACTAATTGTCGCTTTTTTTAGAAATTTTGAGTCTCTAATTTTGGAAAACTTGGGTTGATAACAGAACAAATTATTTCACCCCTCACAGAAAGGCAAGTTTTAATTATTAATTAAACTTATTTAATTAACTTTTAATTATTTTTGTTTAGAAAATGTTGCAAGTACCTATTTTTCATCAGCTTTTCAATCATTAGACTTCATTTGATTGATGACTCTTTATTTCAGGCTAAAAGTGTACCACACACACTTTTAGTGGTACAGTATTTATGGTACACCCTTTGAGTGGTACACTTTTTGTGGTACATACTTTTAGTAGTACAGTTTTTGTGATACGTTTTTAGCGGTACACAATTTTAGCTCCCTCATTTGCAAATTATTTAAAAACCTAAAAAATTGTATTGTAAATATTTTAATTGCAATTGCAATATCTCCTAGTTTTTTTTTTAGTTTTTTTTTTTTTCCACCTTAAAACAGTTTTTCTTGATTTCCCAACAATGCGTTTTTGAGATTGGCCCTTCCAACAATATTAGTGACGAAATGTTAACCTCAGAAAATTTCCTTGCAGATTCGGTTTTTATAAACAAGCATAGGTGGTGATTACATTACTATTCATAGTATTGAACCCAAATAAGATGTATATTTTTTTCAAACCCATTCATTAGTTTCAAATTCTAGTTAAATTAAAATTTAGTTAAAAAAACATTTGATTCATTTAATCACCTAGAAATTCTTTTTCAGGCGTATTATCTGATCAAAAATTTGTCTTCGATTTGCTTGAAGCATGTTGTTCATTTTGAACAATAATTCAGACATGTTGAAACTTGTCCAGAAACTGTTGTTTTGTTTTTCCAGAAATTTTGTTGGAGTAAGTTACTGAAATAATGGAAATGAAATTAACAGTTAGATCTAAAAAGATTTTGTGAATTTTTTTAAAACAACCCATTTAGAAGACATATTTTTTTTTTCGTTTTCTTATTGGAAAATTACCCCTTTTCTTAAGTGATAGAGTCAGAATTGGAAAGCACTGATTATTTTATATATTTGAAAATATTGTTTTGTTTTAGAATGCCTGTGTCAAATTTCTAGGTGGTTTTTATATTCAACTTTCACTGTTATTAGTATAGATATTGTGAGTCATAAAGATATGAGATAGTCAGTAAACATAACAATAATAATAAATTCCTTTTTCTTTAGGGGCAGATATTGTGATGATGATGGTGATTCAAATGTTTTTGATTGTATTCATGGTACACTTTTACTTCTATTTTAATTTTTAGAAATTTTGTGGTGCTTTTTTTGTATTTGGGATACTGATTTAGTATAAGGTAAATATATAAGGTAAATGATAGTTAAAAACTGCTCATGAAGTTTGTCTCCCGAAACAGAATAAATATTTAATTCATGACATGTTTTTTGATTATTATTTACCTGTAAAATTGACTGAGTTGGCAAATCAATATATTTCATGCTGATTTATAATGATTTATTACTACTATAATTTTGCATAGTTATTATAATATAATACTCACCTCTACGTAAAAAATTCAAAAAGATGAGAGATGTTGGATTTTATATGAATTTTTTTAATTATTTTTTTCTACTTTTACATTATGTCTTCTCTTTCATAAGATTTTCATTTATTTATTTTATAAAAGCTGGTAAAGAATCTCTAATATGAAAGTGCTGGGAAACTGGGTACTCTTCTGCTGTAACAATACTTTGTGTAAATATTATAAATATTTATGAATATTTATTGTTTATTTTAAGCTTTATATATAAGCAGTTAGGTATTTATCTCACCAATTCTCACTCATTCAATTCAAAAGACTGTTTGTTATTAATACTCTTTTAATCTTAGGCTTTGAATATTGGTTTCAATGAGGCAAAAGGTAGGTTTCAAAAGTGCTTTTTAGATTTTGTTGCAAAATTAATTCTGATTATTAAACCTTAATAGCTTTTTGGTTATACATATTATTTTGGCACTTAGGTCCTCGGAATACATGAATATTCAGTAAAAATTGCTTCTTTCTGCTGTCCTTGATTTTTTTAAAGAAAAAGTTATGCAACTGCCTTTGAACTTTTTTAACAACAGTCAGGGTTTATATTATTAGAAAAACACTTTACAAAGCACTTTATTTTGATTTCATTCTTGAAATTTTTTTTTTTTAGAATTTGTTTTTTTTTTTTTATACATGAAATTATGTAATCATGGAAGGTATCTGCTGGGCTTTATGGTTTATCGTTGAAGAATGTTGTTTGGTTATTACTGAGCCTAAAAATCTTGATTTTTCTATCAAAGTTTAATTTTCTCATGGTGATTTTTAAATTTATCTTCAAATTTTGTTTAGACTTGTCTAGCTATATATAGCATATTTTGACCTAAACTTTCATTTGGTTGCTGGACATATTATTATTGCAATTTTCCCATCTACAATTTTGCTATTTTCTAGAAAAGTATGTATGTATGTTCTTTAACATCAGATTTGTATTGACAATTTTTTACAGGAGTTTCAGCAAAATCTTAAATTTTAAGAGTTTCTCAAAATTTGGTTTTTGAAGTTAAGTTACATCGAAGACTTTATTTGGCATATATGGGTACATCCTAGAAATTCTTTTTTGCCAGCAACCATACCGTTTAAGTGTGTAAAGGCTTTGCATTGGTTTTGCTCTTGTGAGGAAATATGGGTTGAAGCAGGTGGCTTGGGGAGCAGTGGTGTGACATGAAATAACTGAAATAATAGAAGTAGTAACAGACTTTTCTGAAAGTCATCTTGTGAATCTTCTTATTCATGGTGACTCTTTGCATGCGATGGAAATTAACTCATCTATTTTCAGTTTTGCAATAGTTTACATCAAAGGTTTATACTGCTCTCTTTTAAATTTGTAATTCTCAATCAGATGATAAGTTTATCATTTTTTATTCTACTAAAATTTGATATGTTATTCTTTATTATTTTGTCTTTTACACCTGCCATTCTTTGTTGATACTCTATAATTTTTAGACTTGTTCTAGCATAAATCTATCATTTCCTACGACCGTCGTGATTAACCAATGATTAACCAATCACTGCTAGGCGTTCATCAATTCATCAGCAAAGATAATTTAAAAATCAAAAGAAAATAAATATTGTTAAATTTTCTGATTTATTTTCAAAGTACAGAACTGAAATGCCTAAGACTCTTTTTAAATGAAATTTTTCAGGCCATTTTAGGAAATTTGATTTTTTACCCAATTTCTGCATTAATGCAGTTTGCTGTGATTTATATGGCTGTATGCACTTTTCCTCATGGTTAATCTTTTCTTATGCTTGCTCTTCAGGTGTCAAAGTTTTTGGGAGAGTAAAATTGCCTAAATCATTTGAAAAGAAAAAATTTGAAAAAGAAGAAGGATCTTGCTTTATTGTTTACATTCAACGAGGGGAAAAATGCTCAACATTAACATGCTATAGACCTATACTACATACACGAATATATAAAAGTCCATTTATCCATAACAATTATATTAACTACTTGTTAAGAGTGCCTTCTTTTGTCAGTGCTGGAACATATCTAATTTCTGCAACACTTAATGTTGGTTGGTGTAAAACAAACATGGAATGGATTAGAGTTGGGGACTATAAGCAAAAACGTAGAGAAACAATTGAATTGTATAATGGTCAAGTGCGTGTTGAAAAAAGTGATATAAAAATGGTGGAATACGGTGTTGAACCAATTCATAGTAATGTTTTAAATTTGAAATTGTTTTGAAATTAACAGGAAAACATTTTCCATAAATTTCCCCATGGAAACTTACTATACCATGTTTAAATTTAAATAAATGTCATTATTTCATTTTACTATCTTTCTTCTTTATTCTTCAAAAAGTTATTGTTTTTTCAACCTTTAAAGAAATCACATAATTTAAGGGTAAGCTTTCAAGAAAGCTTTGCTTTTCACTGTTATACACATGTACTGAATGTATTTGTGCCCTAACACACGGTTATTTAGTCATAATTTTTTTAGTCAAGCTCAGAAAAAATCCCCAAATTTTTTATGAAAGTAATATTTTTGCAAGTTGTTGCGACAATCTCAGTTAACGGGGACTCAACAGCCTGTTTGAGTGTCTGGATTTAAAAAAACGTGTCATAGCAGTTATCTCTGCGTGTCAAAGTTAGATCAATTTCTTTGTGCAACATAAAAACATTCTTCTGAGTGATTGTTTGATGGTATTTGGTGCTATTATGTGCTAAATATTCCAGAGTTGTATGTGGTTTGAAAAAGTATTATTAGCTGTCATTCTAAAACAAATCGAAAGCCATATTGAGTGTTTTTGAGGGAGTAATTATTAGTTTAAGATATGTATTTTAGTCATTTAATATTTTAAATTTCTAAAAGTTAATTTAAATTATTTCTTACATATTTAACAATAATATTCTGTATTGATAATCTAGATATGAGACCAGCCAAGCAACAGAACCGGAAACGTAGCCACAATAATCAGGTTTATAACACAGTTGGAGGAGTTTCAAGAGTATTTGTACAAAGAAAAAAAAGAACAAATGGTATTTTTATCTTTTTTTGTCTGAATTATTGCCACGTTATTTTTTTCCTTTAAAATAAAATAGGTATGGCTGTACTAAAATATTTATACATATGGCTGTACTAAAAGAATCAATAAGTGGGATTTTGTGTCTATATTACTACCATTATTGATTTGCATGTGGAGCGGTGCTTTTAGACCTTACGATTAAATCATCGAAAATATTGAATTGCAATGTGTTTATATTTTAGAAATTCTTTCAAACCAATTACACTTAAAAATTCTTTACAGTCAGTTATTCTGTTTTCCTTATAAATCTTGAAGATATGAAATTCTTTGATCTATCTAACACTTATGAAGGTCACAAGATGAATCTGAAACATGTTCAAGCTTTATTCTGTTTAACATATTTGTATGAAAAGAAAAGGAGGATATTTTAAACTTGATGATGCAACCTTACTTATTTTAAGTTTAGAATCTAATTACCAACAATTGTACCCGAATAGCTTTTGATCGTCTTAATGCCAACTACAAGATCATGGGTTCATATCCGGGTATCACCCATTCATAGTATGAGTAGCATTTTCATTTTTTTACATTAGTACATTTGTTAATATTTGTGCATGTTATCTACTAAAATTATAAACAATGCATCCACTTTGATTATAAAGAAATAGTTTGGCTTGAAAACATATATTGATTGGAATAAAAGCTTGGACACTAGCAAAATTCCCTGTTATGCTTTTACTTCTCTGTTTTTATCTCAACCACATTGTTTACAATATGGCTGCCTTAAGTATTGCTTTGGCAGTAAAGCTGCTTTAAATGCTTTGATTTTAAAGCTAGTGTTAGCAATTTTAACATGAAAATGTTACATAAAAGGTAAAATTATCCACTTAAAGGAACTGGGTTGAATTAAGGTTTGTTTAAAGTCAGAGGTTAATGTTAACCCTTGTAGTGCAGATCCACATTCACGGACAGGATACACATTCAGTAAAAAAAGACGATTTCCATCTATAGACAGGATGTTTCATACTATTTTTCCCTGGGCAGTTGCAAGACAGGCACATATTAAATTTAGTTCTAATTTATTCAGAAATACTCTTAGATGATTGGACAATATGTTTTAAACATAATTTTAGAGTTTTATAGTGTGATTAATTTTAAAAATCAAAACATGTATTAAGAGAAAACAAGATGGCCACGAAAAGATTTGGCGACACAAAAACGAACAGAATATGACACACAATATATAATTTCAACTTCAAGCTGTATAGCTTGAAGTGTTGCGTTGTTTATTAAAATCTGCTTTGAGATCTACCACACTTACAAACATTGCGGTGAAAATACATGTTTTTGAATGAACAATAAACTGTCATATTTTTATAATTTACTTAAAAACCGTTGAAAGATCTAAAATGTATGAAATATTTCTTCAAAACATTACCCATGTCTGTCAAACTTCATTTATTAATTTAAGTTTAAAAGAGAAGGGTTGAATAATTAGAATAGTGGAATATATAGGGTTTCTTCTTCAAAAATAAAAGTCTCACAAGTGCTTCGTCTGATACAGCTGCATTCGGAAAAACCAGTCCGCACCACAAGGATTAAGAGAAACCAGAATGGACAGACTTTTGGGTTACTGTGTGTGCCTATAACAATGATATGCAATGTATCACCACCAAAAGCCCCAGTTTCTATATTCCTATTGTTTTTAACAAACTTTGTTTTATTACTATAACTTGTTATATTGTTTTTGCTAATAGAAGTATTATTGATAGTATTTGTATATTTATAATGGGATATTCATTTGTCTGTCGTTCTGAGTACAAGCAGTTCTTTCTCTTCTTTTTTCATGTGTTTAAGGGACCACAGTAAACAGCATTTGATTTTGCTGAAATGTGTTGTTGTTTTGCTTGGATCAAAACCGTTAAAATCATTATGCATTTATAAAATGTCTAATCCTTAAATGATTTGCTGCTTTTGAGAATCAGGCCTAATACTCAAAACCATGTGGTCAAATAAAATAAATAAATTTCTCACAGAAGCTTCGTATAAATGGATATTCATTTATTTTTCTTAATAAATATGTTAATAAATTGCAATATTATTGCAATGTGATATTAATCTTAATCAATGCTATGTTAAAATATTTTATGTTTGTTTAGAACATTGTAAGTTATATGACGTAAAAGTTTACAAAAGTGGAGAGCGATTTATCAGCCCAGACTGTCATGGGTGGTGCCAATGTATTGATGGGGGTGTTGCCTGCGTTTCATTATGTCCACCAATGATATTAAAACCATGTCCATCAGGTTATGTAAAGCAAAAATTTGATAGTCCAATCAAAGGCTCAAATTGTACTTGTTCCAGAGAAAAATGTGAAAAAGTCCAAGGTAAATTGAGTTATTCAGAAAATATTTTCATAATCTAACAAGTGATAAATTTTGGGATTAAAGCTTTTTTCCTTCAAAAAGCCTGTAGTTTTTTAACGAAGCTTTCCTGTTTTTTTTTTCTGTAACGAAGTTTTTCTGGTATGTTTTTGACCGAAATTTTTTTACCATTTCAGACATTTAGAAACACGAAAATGTGACTAATTGTATTTTTTATTCCTTTGAAAAATTCAAATGACAATTACTGAAAAATCATTACTATCCATAGATTTATCATTGTTAAGTTTGACTTAGATCACTTTTGGGGAGATACATTTACAGTGATGTTACTCTTCCGGATAATTCTATGCTCTTTAAAATATATGAGAACTCATCTGATATAATTATTCAAGCTCGAAATATTGCCTTCAATCGTTTCTTAAAACTTCCTACTGCAAAGTTATCTCCCATTTAAATCCAATAATTTTTTATGCCCTATCTTGTCAGTTAGTGTTTGATGCAAGCTCCATGTGAAAATTAGGACTATGGAAATGGCAAGTTGATTCTTTAAATTCTACAGCTCAAGAAGCTGTAGCTTTTCAAACATTTAATCATAATATAAAATTCGAGAAAACTGTTGAAGTAATCTTGATACTGTATCAGAACACCTGGTGGCATGCTCACCAAAATTTTTTGTTTTCCCTCTCGAGTGGGTTTGAACCCACGACATTTCCAATTACAATTCACTGCAATTTTCACTATTGAAGTGTTTAAAAGTGAAATTTCATCTTCATTACCTATAGAGAAATTCTCTAAGGATTTTACTTCAATGCAAGCAAAGCAGAATTCACATGTCTGATAAAGGTACGTCAAGACATAAAAACAAAATACAATATGTGAATTTAAAATGTTTTAGTTTAGAACTTTTTTTAGTTTTTTTAAACAAACAACATTTTTCAATCTCTCGTCCAGATATGGAAATAATTTTACAAGCTAGAAAAAAATCGTTCCATGAAGAAAATATTTGGGCAAAAAAATCCGGCAGCAAAGACTTTGATGTACCAATGGGATGCTTTGGTGGAGCTGAAATATGCGAACTGGTTGGAACATACATATTACATAAAATTAAATCATTGCTTAACAAAAATGATGTAGGCTTTTACCACGATGATGGATTAGGAGTTTTACCAAACCTTGCGGGACCAGCCATAGGTTAGAAGAGAAAAAAAATTTTTAACTAACTATTTAGATCTACAACTTGATTTGACCAAAAACCAAAACATATTGTCAAAAGTGAAAGAGAAAGAATGAAGAAGAAAAATTATATGGTACTTTTCCAAAAAATTTCTTCAAACAATATTTAATAAAAATTTCCCACCCAGTAATCAGCTCCTTAAAAAAAACTTTTTAAAGTTAAGGTGCAGTTGTATGAGAAATATCAACTCCATAATTTCTTTACACAACAAAAACATGTTAACACACAGGCTAGAAAAGTTTGGATACAATTGCAGAAATAAAACAGCTTGCCCGCTAAATAATCAATGCCTTACAGAAAAAATAATTTACCAAGCGAACCACTACAAATAATGAAAAACTCATAGACATTTGGAAACACAATTTAAAACAAGGGTCAGAAACCACAAAAAATCATTCATAATAAAAAATATAAAAATGAAACCGTTCTATCAAAATATGTATGGGAATTAAAAGAGAACGATATCGCTCCTTTAATATATTGGACAATTATTAAAAGAATAAAAGGAAAATTGAATTCAAATAATTGTAACCTTTGTATTGCAGAAAAGCTTTATCTTTTTCATCAATACCCTCGATAACAAAAATATGTCAACCTATAATATAACGGATGAGTTTAAAGCCTGCATTTTGAAATATTTTCATTTCTTTTATTTCATAAATTATCCCCAACAAATGAAGCAATTTCCGTTATTCTTGGAGACACAGGTAACACCTTCTTGAGTTTTGGTTGTAAGCGGGGCACTAGTGCAATATCTTCCATTTGACTTTGGGTTCGCCATTCTTTTGTTTAATTTTCCAGAACTCTTTTCATTATTCTGTCTCAGAATATTTCTAAAATTTAAAAGATTTTTTGTGGTTTGCAAATCTAACTTTTAAAAGACAGCTGGCTTACCATAATTAGGAAGGTTTGATGTTATATTCGCTTCATAAAGCACATTTTTGGCAAGACATCTTCCATTCAAAGGGCATTCTTCTTTTTTGAGGCAGTTGCATTTATATATATATATTATATATATATATATATATATTCTAACTGTCATTTAAAAACAACATTTTTGAAATCAAAATTTGTTAGTTATTTATTTTTAATGCATTGAAGTTAAAGCACCATAGAGAGCATCTTTTGACCCATATGGCCACCTGTTGAAAATTCTCTCAACCTGGGAGCTAAAATTTGCCAAATTTGGTCAAAAAGTGACATTTTCAATTTTTTCTAGAGATTTTTTTTCATTTTTCAGGGAAAAATTATAATATTGGAAATCAATTTACAACTAATTATTTTAATTTATTTCAGATAATAATGCTCCAGCGTATCAGCTAGTGAAGCCATATAAATTGGTTGGATATGTGGAAACCTTTCCAAAGCTAACTGAAATTCATCCTAACTCTTGTCTAAACATCATCGTTAAAGATAACATTGCATGCAATGTAAACGAAGTTTGTAATAATAACATACAAGCAGAGCTATTGATGAAAGATCTGTCGAATATTAAAATAATGAATGGAAAGTTTAGGTATGTATTAAATATACCACAAGCAAGATCAGGCGAGTTAATGGTTGAAGTTGTTCTCAATATTGGGTGGTGTCCTGAAGACCGAAGCCAGGATTGGTTGCACACTGGAGATTACTTTAATAAAGAGTTGTTGAAATATTATGTAAGAGCTAAAAATAAAAATAAATATCTGAGAAAAGATCTCAAAGTCCAGCTTAACGGTAAGTTGTTGCAATTTAAACTGCTTTTTGGACTCCAGGTGATGGATGTCATGTCTTCTTAGTTTTCTTAGCTCCGCTTTCTCAGTTTACTTTTTTTTTAATTTTGGAGAAAAGTTTTTGTTTCTTTAAATTTTGCATGAAGTAGGAATCTTTTGACCTCCAATCTATCATCCAAATTCTCATTTGGGTGCATAGAACAAATTCATGATCCAAAAATGAAAAAGATGTTTTCATTCATGTTTTTCCTCACAGGTTGAAACGCTCTGATTTTGCTGAAATTTTGGTTTATATTTGGAAATAATATTTGTAATGAATTAGGTGTGTCAGTATTTTTAAAAATATTTTCAGGACCAATCCCTAGAACACTGAAATAGTCATCTTGTGCCTAGAATCAATATTTTTAAATTTTATTTAAAAGTTAAAGTCAGATTAAAGATAACCTTTTGAATAATCCATTGATACTTTAACCATTGTTTAAAATTTTTAAATTTTTCCATGGTTTCCACTATAATAAGAACATGTGAGTTGATGTGTTTAAGGAATTACATAATTATTTATTTCAAAGTATTATTTAGTAAGTTTAACTTCAAAGTATAACTTATTATTTTTTTGGAGATTTCTAAATTTTTCATGAAGTAGATTATCAGGGAATATCATTATTATTTATAATGGATTCAAAATGTATTGGTCATGCTAATTCATATTTTACAAAGAGAAATATTCAAACAATGGTGTTGATGTGGCTATTGATATGGGTATATTGATATTGATAATATATAATCCAAAGTCTTTATGTGATCAAATTTAAAACATTTTTTTTTTTTTAGATTAATGTGTTCTCACTGGAAAAACTGATCGTGTGAAATACGCTTCATGGATATATTAAAATTTACCTGTGTTGGATAAAAACATTCTGGTTAATAATTTGATTGTATTTTTTTCAATAGAATGATTTTTGATATTAAATGTATTTTTTTCAGCTCTATTATTATTTTCTTTCTCAATTTCTCATATTCTCTTATATGCTTTTCTACAGCAGCCAACATCATAAAAGTGTAACTTTTAGGGCCATAACCGATTTTATCGTGCATTACTTATTTATTATTTACTTAATTATTATTAATGGAAAACATTTTTTTTATATAAATTGCTGGTTTTTAAACTTAGGGTAAGTTTCGCTACATTTTTTCAAAGAGATTTTACACTATATAAAGCGATATCACTACTTTTTTTCAAAGAGGTTTAAAATTTATTCAATAGAGAATAGCTGCAATTTTCATCAGAATTTTTTTCTTGTAGTTATTAAGTATTCCTAGAAACAATTTTACTATTAGTGGCGACCAAGTCACATAAAATTAACAGCGATTAGTGATCTTTGTAAACAGACCTCCTTAATGGAAACTTACAAATTAACCTGATAATACTTGTCTACGTTTTGAAAAACAAATAATTGATAAAAAAAAAACCTTTAGTTTTAGTAGACTTCGTAAATGTTTGCTTCATGTTGATGTCTAAAATTAATGCATTAAACTAACATACCCTTTAAATAATTTAATTTACTATTTATTTAATATTTATATAAAAATAACTTAAATATGAACAAAAACTAAACTGTAGGTTTTATATTTTGAGGAATGGGTAATGGATACCTTTTTATCATTTGCTCATTATTATTTTTCTTAGACAACACAATGTCACAAATCCTAAAAAACCTGGCTGTATGAATGTTTTTTTGTATATGTAAAAATAATTTCTGTTTGGATAATAAATTGTTAATTGAGTTTATGTGCTAATGTTCATTGTTTTCCAATACAATGGTTTTCTTTCTTTATTAGTTTGTGATACTTCTGTTAATCTTAAATTTCAGTGGACAGCAGTTTGTTTTGAAATTCTCTTTCTATTTTACTGACGTGAATAAATGCTTAGAAAACCATATTTAGTTGGTTAAGGGTATGGGGGAGGACTACCTTATGCTTTTGCTTGTTGAATCTGCAATTCTGTGAGTCCACATAGGTTTTTTGGCTTGATTCTTATATTTTCTTGAGTAACTCTTCCTCCAACCCTCCTTAATAGGAAAAACTCTGATCATGAAATCATGTCCCAAATATTAATCCAAAGGTGTCTCAAAAACATTTTCGATCAATTCCTTAGTTTGTAGCTGGTGCAATCATTTTTCATGGGTGAAGTTTTAGAAATTTTAACGTTAGGTATAGAGTGTAGGATATGGGCACAATTAAACTTCTGGAGAGCAATCTGGAATTCTAATAAAGTGAGTGAATTGTGTAGGAAATCACTTATTTGCTGTTGTATTCAATTTTAGTTTCTAAATGCCTAATAAATCATGACTGAGGGTCCTTATGACCATTATCCACTCATTTCTAAATAATATTAATTTCAAAAATAGATACAACTATTTAGTTTGTTTCTTTTGGTAGTATACTTAATATTTTGATGTATACTTTACTGGCCCTCGTTCCTGTATTTTTAGGTATTTAATGCTAAGTATAAGTTGCAGGTTGTTTTTTTTACATCAAGGGTAGTGGCCTTGCCTTGAGATATAAATGCTGGGAATGCTTTTTTGTAGGAAAAGTCTCTATTGAATAGATTGTGTAATTCACACTTTATATGGTATTAAAGATGAACAGTAGTGCCAAGTCAGCACTCCTCCATTCCAGTTATTTTGGTAAATGAGGTCTCAAAACATGGTAGGTAACCCTAGTGAGTAGGATTGGTTATGATTATAACCCATGGACCATCTGGAAATAGATATTAGATTTTTAGGTAAAATGAACCTAATATTTACCATCTCAAAAACGACGAAGATAACAGATTTCAAAAAAAGCAGTTTTAAAAAATAAAAAATTGACGCAAGTTTAGAAATAGTTTAATTTTTACAAAGAAGCCACAGTTACATAAAAACAAACTGATTTTAAAAATTGATAAAAAAATTCTAAAGGTTATGCTGTCTAATAACATAACGCTGTTTAAAAACCTTTTGCTGTCTGACAAAATTACGCTGTATAACAACATTACACTGTATAACAACATTACTCTGTCTAACAACATATCACTGTCTAACAACATTACACTGTATAACAAAATTACACTATATAACAACAGAATGCTTCCTAACAACATTACACTGTATAATAACAACATTCCTGTTGTCAAATGAATTATAAGCAAAGCTATAGTTCTTCCAGCCCCGAACAACCCTTCCTTTGTTTGTTCGGAACCATTTAAATTCAAAACAATAAAAAAAAAAACAACCTGCTCAACAACCGGGCTAAGCTCATATATACCTGTAAACATAAAAACTAATCACTTTTTAAGCAATTTTTACAGCAAAGACTGGAGTCAAACCAGATAAGTTTTGGCTAAACACACTTTTAAGACTTTGACAGCCAATCAATTCTACTTAAAACTTGAAGCATGTAGCAATATTTGTTCATTTATCTTAGATATTGTGTCTATCTATGAAAACTTTGACGTTAATAGGCAATTTCTTATGAAGTTTGTGGTGATGAGCTGCTTTTATTCAGCATGTAAGTAATTGAAAGTCGGTCGTGATTTCATAAACGGTTATGAATAAATAATATCAAAACGCTATTGGCTGTAATATGAGTCGGAGCTTAACTATAACGGTTAAATGTATAATAATAACATCTATATTATTTAGTAATTAAAGCAAAGTTTTTCCTGCTAAAGTAACAATCTTAAGTTAATTAACAATCAAAGCCTTTTGTTTTATGGGATTTTTTTTTGAATAGGAAATGAAAGTTTAGAGATTTAAAATATTTTTTGATTAATGTTTAAATTTAATTTAATTATCAATTGTAAATCTGATAAAGCATTATTTACATTATGAACATTGTTTTGATGGAATTAAGCTCGTTGATCATTTGTTTCCAGAAGTTTGTTCTCTCAATTGCATTTTGAAAGTCATTTAAAAATTTTGTTCAATATCACCTTAAGAGTTGTATTTACCTGAAATTATATCTTAATTTAATTTGCAGTTTCATTTATTAGAACGCAGAAAATTTTTTTTCAAATATTTCAGGCTAGCATGTATTTTTCAATTGAATTTTAGAAAATCCATAACCATTATTTATGCAGTGTAAAAACATTGCTGATCTGATATGGTTTTCTAATAAAGGTTGTTGACACAGTAAATATGCAATGAAGGATATTTATCTTCTGGTAGCTCCGAAACTTTTTATTTTTCATTTATTCTGATAAAATCTGTCCTAAAGCACTACATATATAGATACAGAATGTATGGTTGATAAAATTTTGTTTGATTTTTTTTTTTTTTTTTTGAACAAATTAGTGGGCTATTCAAGCGACGTTGTATGTAAAGTTTTTAATAGCGAACTCTAAACTGATTCCTTTGGCACTTTTTATAGTGACTTGGATATGTTAGATAAATCATTATTTGATTATTTAAAGTTTTAAGTAGTTATTTAATTAATTGGGCCCGATAATCTCAGACCAATATTCTTTTCTCTAATTCCCTTCTAAAGCCACAAGTTTCTGAAATGAAAAACTAATATTTACAAGACACCAAACCTACCTTGTTAAAATTACCTTGTGCAGGCCTGTAAAATATAGTTATATTCTCCTTTTAGATTATCAGCTATAATTCAGTAAATAACTTAAAAATGGATCTAATATTAAGTTGTATCAAACTCTATTTGATACATGAAGTTAAAAACAGAATTGTAATCGTAATTTTTTATTTCCTGGATTTGCACTGGATAAAACTTGAAATTTAAAACATAGATCAAGTTAGAGCAACTCAGATAAGCTTTTTGCAAAAGAATTTTTAAAAGTCAAGCATGATAAGGAACTTCTTTGTGCAATAACAGGAAACATTTAATAAAATATCAATCAAAACAGGGGGGAAAACGGACATTACTTGTATCCTTAATAACATAAATATTTCAACACTTTTACAAAAACATTTTGCGACTCTGAATTTTTTTTTCTCTTTTTTTGGTCTCCAAATGATGATAAAAATGGGTAAAATACAATTTACCTAAAAATTACATACAGCTATTTTCATGGCTTTCAGAGTTTTTATTAAAAGACTGCAGCAGATATAAACAAGATTTCTTTTTTACTTTTGCTTTAGCTTTGTTTTTAATTATGCTACTAAAATTGTTACCTTTTTTTATATCTTTCTCTAAGATTTTAATTTGACATGCTGTTACCCTTTTTCGAGGAAAAAAAGATTTATATTACAAGTACCTTAAAGGATTTTTGGTACCACCAAACATTTTAAATACCAGTTTGCTTCAGATGGTTCTCTCAACTAGGTGATGTTAGTTATAGGTGGCAAGTACCCTACTTTATTTCATCGGAGTGTTTTTTTAATTTAATATTAAGGTAAATAAAGTGTTCAAATATACTCTTATTTGAGTTGATTTCCTTTAAGATTTTGTTTCAGTGAAATATGAATATTGTCTCTTGCTGTGATTAATGTTAGATCTTATTTACATTAGGTAACTTTTTTGTTGTAATCCAAATATTATGTTTAATTTGATATAAACATAGCATGCAGTCTTAGGTGAGCAGTCATTCACATTTATGAGGAGACTATGAAGCACACACTAATTTTTGTGGTTTGCATAAATGTTCTGTTTGAAGATATCAGAGGGTTTATTCCCATAATAGCAGGTAATTTTTTAACGCCTCGGTAATATATATGATGCTTTTTATCTACATCTTTTTGCAAAACTGTTCTAATTTTCTAACTAATATTCAATTCTCATTTGATTCAATATTTCAATCTGCGTTCATTGAAACAGCCTGCTATCATCTGTTTTAAAAATTATCTGCAAGTTTATTTAGCAATGCTAAACCAACCTAGGTGTATTCATACCTTTGTAACTTTGCTTTATTTGTGGAAGTAAAGATTGCAAATTTACAACCTTGAGTTAGAAATGCAGATATTTGTAAATTATTAGAAATTATGTCCCTTCCTTGAATTTCAAAACTGTTAAAAACTAAAAAATATCAAATTTGCAAAATTAATTCCACGTTCTTTAATTCTGTAAAATTTTACAGTATTTGACATGATAAAAGCAAGAAAAAGTCTCACTTAATGTACAGGTAGACAGGATATAAATATGATATGGAAATGTTGGAAATTGGGTTGATAAATACTCTGAAGAATTGTGTCTATAATAGTGAGAATAAGATATGATTGTCCTTGTTTTAAAATCAGGTTATTGCAGTTACATTATTTAACAGGGTATATTGAACAGCGCATTTGTTTCCAATTATTTTATTATAAACAGTGTATAGATAGCATTATTTGTAATATAATAGAAAATTTTGTTTACTAGCTGCAGAACCCTGAGAATTTTATAGTATATAAACCTGTCATTATTTTCAATTTTAGTTTTAGAGGATTTTAAAATTTTTTTATAGAGCATGATGTTGATCTCATTATCTTATAAATATCTTTTGAAAAAATATAAAATTAAGTTTATAGCCTAGTTTATCTAACCAAAGAACAAAGATTTGAACCATTTTATGAACTAATTGAAATAATTTCTGTTTTTTTAATTTATATATTATGTATGCTTATAATAATCTAAATTGTGTAGCTGTGATGAATATTGTTGTGTAGCATTTTTTTAGTATTAATATTATGTTTTGCAGATAAAAAAATCAATTTGGTGATATCTTAAGAGCTTTGAAAGACATGCTTTTTTTTCTCTCTTCATCTCCTGTTAAATACGTCCTGATGTCTTCCTGAACAATTATAATGATGTTTTCTGAATGAATTAAAAAGAGTTGTCTCATGGTTTTTATTTAAAAAATTTTTTTTGACCCTTGAATAGTTCGCAAATAAAACAGTTTTGATTTTAAAGTTATGAAAATAATTTTATTTATACAAACTGATGCTGTCTAAACTACTTTGATTTGTTGATTCATTTTTTGTATTATGTATACATATTATATTTCAAAAAATTATGTTTATTTATTACACTATGATGTCAATGATGAGTTCCATGGTGATTAAATGCAGTAGTTTCTTAATATAGCATTTTTGCACTATTTTGAATTTTTGGTAATTTCCTGATCCTCAGATTTTAAATCTATACTACTGCATTTCCTATACTTAGATTTTAAATATATACTTCCAGATTTCCTACACTTTAAGTGTAAAATTTAATAGATTTTAAATATATACTATCTGAAATCCTAATATGCTATCTATCAAAACTTGATGAAGTAGTGGCTGGATTGAACTCAAGACTTTAAACAACTACAGCATGTTTTCAGTTAAATACTAGCTGTTTGATTAAACTACAGAGCTAGATAGTTGGTTGAAAGTTACTTAAGACATATTTTTGTTTCTCACAGTCGAAAAACTATTGCTTACATATTTCAGAACTAAATTCATATCAATTATATGTAGTGCCCTCCATACCTGAAACTAGATTCGTATTCTCCTGATGGAGCTTATGGAGTCTTTACTTTCTTAGCTCTTTCTCTGTAAACGTTCATTAATTTTTAGAATTAGGAGTTTGCTTAAATTTCAACAAATATGTTTTATGAAATTATTTTAACACTGGATTTTTTAAAGATTTTATGGGATTCATGCTCTGAAACATAAAATCTGTTTCAAGATCACTTTAACATTTTTTGGAAGAGATTGATATTATATCTACCAAAAACGTTTTGCTATGTGATTTTATTAAGCTTATGATCTGCATTGAAAATAAGTGAAACTTTTTCCAAAAGTACATAAAATTACTCTTTTTTTTTTTTCTTACCTCCTTGATATTATTATGTTTAAAGCAAATTTTATATAGAATAAAAATAGGTTTATAAAGTGCAAATCACATTTTGAGATAATCGATATTTTTCTTTAAGAATTTTAGATGTTCTTGTGCTCCATTTCACAAAATTTAAGGAATCTAGTCCTCTTTAACAATGAAATTAGGAAGCTGTTTGACTATTTTAGACACGCGACTTTTTTGAAATTCATTACCAACTGAAAATTTCTAATAGCATCATTAAAATTATCCTGTTCAATAGGCTTGCCAAAAGATACGGAAAAAAATATGAAGATAAAGATATGGAATGACGAAAGAAAGTAATGCTAAAATCTTTTTATATTAGCTCTCGTGCTTTTTGGTTATTTTTATATCAAAAGAATGAAATTTTGATATTCAAGCCTTTTATTACTAAATTATGTTTAAATCTAGGAAAATGTGAAAAGGAATTGGACGATATAAACAGTAACCCTCCACGTCCTGGCCAATTTATACCAAAGTGTGAGTCAGATGGAAAATATAAGAAAAAACAATGTAAAGAAGGGTATTGTTTCTGTGTTGATCAGTTGACGGGAGAGGAATTTTTGGGTACAAAAACGCGTGATGAAGTTGATTGCAGCAATATTGGTTAGTAGATTAAATTTTCAATTGATTTTTAATTTAAAAACAGATATACTTAGCAGCCATTGTCTTCCAATGAATGTTACAACACTTTCCAGGCTTTATTATAAGAGTTATATTCTAGAAAAGCAGCTCATAAAGTCTTTTTTTAAAGTTTTTTTTTTTAAAGAGTTAGATAGCTGCCATTTCTAAAAATTAAAACAGAAACTAATTTTTCTTAGTTTTCAGTAAGGTTTTTTTTTCACAAAATTTATGTGTTCCTTCTTAAACTTTTTATGACAAAGTTTTTAATGAGCTGTAAATTTTGTTTCTAGGCAGGTGCTCAAAACATGCTGAAAAAATCAAGATTAGAAGATCTAACGGTTCTCTACTCCTTGGTGAAGCCATTCCCACTTGTAATAGGGATGGATCCTTTACTAAGAAGCAATGCAATGAGGGATACTGTCATTGTGTGAATACTTTCAGTGGGGAAGAAATATTAGGTACCATAGCTACTGAAAGATTTGAATCAATCAATTGTGAAGGTAATAATTTTTTCTTTTATATTATCAAACTTTGTCGAGGTTCCAATTAAAATTTTAGAAGTAATTTTTAAAAATTAAATTCCTTGGCGTGAAAGATTTTCAGTTATCGGCTGCTTTATTTTCCATAAAAGTTTTGTGACAAAATTAAACTATGTAATATACATATAGCCTTACAAAGACGAAAATTGGATGAAAAACAGAAAAAAATTCCATATAGGCTACACAAAGTTCCAAACATGCAATAATAAATTTGAATAAGCTTCTAGAGAGAATTAGAATACAACCTCCAAACAGGGTCCTTTGTAAATAAAATTTAGGGACATCGGCTTTTTTGTTTAAAATAAAATTTATGTGAGTCAACCTTGGACTTAACTTTGAAAAAGGTTAAATGAGTCGTTTTTAGAAAAAGGTTAAATGAGTCGTTTTTAGAAAAAAGTTAAATGAGTCGTTTGTAGAAAAAGGTTAAATGAGTCGATTTTAGAAAAAGGTTAAATGAGTCGATTTTAGAAAAAGCTTAAATGAGTCGTTTTTAGAAAAAGGTTAAACAAGTCGTTTTTAGGAAAAGGTTAAACGAGTCGTTTTTAGAAAAAAGTTAAACGAGTCGTTTTTAGAAAAAGGTTAAACGAGTCGTTTTTAGAAAAAGGTTAAACGAATCATTTTTATTAAAAGGTTAAATGAGTCGTTTGTAGAAAAAGGTTAAATGAGTCGTTTTTAGTAAAAGGTTAAATGAGTCGTTTTTAGTAAGAAGTTAAATGAGTCGTTTTTAGAAAAAGTTAAATGATATAAGAGAAATTTGAGATTTTTTTTTAATAGTGTCTTTTAGCTTTAGAGCCATGGATTTTGATAAAAAAATTTTCTTGGAGTCTATTAAGTGCTTGTTCTAAATAAAGTTATATAAGTTTTCTTATATTTTTCTTGACTTAACTATTTCTATTTCCAGAAAACTGTTTGGTCCATGTGGACCAAATTAAAACTGCAACTTTAATTCTTCGCCAATTTACACCTAAGTGCGAGAGATTTGGTTTATATTCAAAAAAACAATGTCATGAGGGGTACTGTTACTGTGTGAACCAAAAAACTGGTAAAGAAATTATAGGTAGTCGAGCTACTGAAAGATTTGCTCAAGTAGATTGTGAAGTTTACTCTGGTAATTATTTTAGATCATTATAAAATTTTCACTAATTTCCTTTCTTATTTCAGTTCTAAGATGATAGTTATTTAATCATTTAGAATTATCAGTCAGAAGCGAAAACAATATAATTTATAAAATCATAAATTAGACGTATAAATTTTTTTCCTTATATTAATTATTGAAACATTTTTGATGAAAATTATACTGGTTCAAACTATCAAACTTAACATGGGAAAAGTGTGTTGAATTGTTCATTCAGAAATATTATGAGAAGGAAAAGTTGGTTAAAACTCTTTTGGAATATTATGAATAAGGAAGAATAACAATGAATACAGGTTTAACATTTTTCAGAAGACATTTAATGAGGGTGTTTGGCAAAGTTTTACAGCTGGCTGGTCTTTTTAATGCAAATCTAC
>JAUZNK010045069.1:0-50923 GCA_035046665.1 Euphysa ruthae | reverse complement strand
TATATATATGTATATTTAATATAATAATTTTTTTATTCATATTTATATGGGCCAATTAAATGTGGCCACGTAACAGTGGACTCATTGAAGGTTTTTTGGTTTAACGTTTAACATTTAATTCTTCTTATATCTATTTATTTCTAATGATATATTTATTTCTATTTATTTTTATTTGTATATTTAATTCTTCTCATCTGTGTAAAAACTTGACTTCTAACTAGTTTTGTTCAACTGTCAAGGTATTAGTTTTTGAAACTGCGACAATTTCTTTTGATTTAAATATCGCGAATAAAGTTTTTTTCCGCTTTTTGGTTGGTAGTTGGAAAGTTTTGAATTTAAACTGCAAAATTTAAGTTTCAACCTACATTATTTCCTTGATAGAAAATTGAAATGTTTGGTGGTGGCAAAAGATTTTTACTGATAGGAGCAAAAACTTGTAATTTTTCAAAGAATCATAGCATTCGACGAGAAAAAAACATTATTGTTGAAGAGCTATATCTATTTAATATCTCTTTTATAGGGCAGGGAAGCGATAAAAACAATTCTTACCCTTATGCTTGGATATAATGAAGAAGTAGATTGAATTATAAATTCTCGATCCTCCATGCTGACTTCAGTATTGTAGTTATTATCTTCATTTGTTCCGCCCAGGACGATATAGTCTTGACTATATAAAAAACATAATGTTGCAGAAGTCATAGATAAAAGGATTTTGACTTTTTAGGAAAAAAATATTTTTTACTGCTCGTAATATTTCAAACTTTTCCAAATTTTTTGCAAGTGTAAAATATGATATTATCAGACATTGCAGCACGAGTAACCATATTTTTTACAGCATGAAAAGAAAATATTTATCTCAGATTTCAGGTAAAAGGAAAAATAAAATAAGAAGGATTTTGGGAGTATTCTTCATGGTTAAGGTGCTGAAGTACATTAAAACAGCTTTACATTCTCACATCACTTTTACTAAAGAGTTTCTTTTTATTAAACCTACCGCTGACTTATTATAATATTTCATGAATTTTAAAAGCTTTTGTAGCCAATAATTGTGCAAAAATATCTTGTGGAGAAGTGACTTTGAGAATTTCTCATTAAATTCTATCAGAATTCTTACTGTAGGAAGTAATGTGTGATTTCTGACAGATTTTGGGGAAAAATTGCAAAATTTAGGCCTATAATATGAAAAATAAGTAAAAAGTAAATCAAAGAATATTAGAATCACATTTTTCTGAGCGTTTTAAAAGAAAGAATTCTTATCTTAATAGCTTTTTTCTAACCCAAATCTATTACCACTTCCTCCATTGCCATAAAGATGTCTTTGAGGCTGGGAGATTATATTTATGTTGTTCTTTTACCGCCTTAAATGAAAAACAGCTTAGGCAGATGAAAATAATAAAAATATCGATCAACATAATTTTGACCAGGACTATAAATCCAGTTTTAAAATATGCACAGTATACTTGTTCCATGATTTATTGAAATTTTTGTTGGTAGTGATCATGAAACACCTTTTTTTCTCAAAGATTGCGTGAAACAGGACTTTAAATGAAGTAATGATTCCTTTTCATCCTGCCCTAATTTATTATTGGTGTTTTTTATCGATAGTATTAATTTCACAGGTGGAAATTTTCAAAAAACACAAATTTTTTATAAAATAAAACTAAATTATATGGCCCTGTTCATGCCAATACCTATAATTTGGTTTCTATAACGCCAATAACTAAAAAGCCAATAACTAAAACGCTAGTTAAGCCAAGTGTAAGGAAAACCAACGAGGTAGTTACGAAATTACACAAAAATTGTAATATTTCACTGCAAGGGCAGGTGTATACATTAGCCATATTTTGATGTGTTTTGCGACTTAGTGTTATAGCCTTAAACGTTAACAGAAAATAAGTTTTATGTTCTTACTTCTGTTCACTAACATAGATGGCTGTTTTGATAAATAATATAAAATTTACTAACTTTGGTAGGATGAATGTGAATCTGTCAACATCAGTTGCTTCATCAGTTACACAAAACTCACTCAACCAATCGGCCTTCACCTATAGTGCAAGATATATTTAAATCATTCAATGAACTACAAAGTAAGTTTGTCATCTACTAATTTTTCAATTTTTCCTAACAGTATAATTGGTAACCTAAATTTTAAATTTGAGTTTTCTTCTAATTTTAGCCATTCTTGACAACACTTTGCACCCCCTGCGCTGGTAGAAGATACCATTTCAATCACTGCAAAAGCCAACTAAGATTGCCACCCAAAGTCTCGAAGAGCCAAAGTATTTAATTGCTTTTAAAGATAACCGAAAAATTTTTATTCAATGGCCTGAAAGATACTAAAACTTTGAATAAAGTTTTTCGTAGTGACTGGAAGTGTAGCTGAGATTTTTAGAAATAGAATTATGCTACCGAATGACCCAGTAAACCAGCTAACGTATGATTGCCTCGCCCTACGAGCGGATGAACCATCTAATCGTGTGTTGTTCCCCTAAAGTGGTACACACTATCAAGAACCTTAGGTGGTGAATAATGGATCTGTACTAGGGGCTGAACGCTGCGCAAACTTGTGTCATACACAAGCTTACTCTGCGAGTCTGAAATCCAAGTTTGATTTGGTATTTAACATATTATCATTTAATTGACATCCCATCAAGCTCATGAGCTCTGTTGGGTTAAGATCTTTAATAATCTTAGATATATCATTTTGGCTGAACTCTAAATCTGATAAACGGTTTTCGGTGTGAAAAGAAAAATTTGGCAGTTTACTACCATTTAGTGAAATACTAAATTTATTAGAGAAAACATCATTGAAGAGGTTGGCTTTTATTTGAAAGTTATTCTCCAAAATTCCGTTCCATGGTAAAGGGGAATGGCTGGGACTTTCACTTTGTCAACAAAATGATTCAATACAGGCCAATATGCCTTAGAAGACGTAGTGGGGTTTCTTATTTCTTAACAATTTCTTATTCGTACGAGACAAAATGAGGTCGCCATTACAATTTTTTATCAGTAAATAGAATTTGGGGAATTTCAACACGAACAAAAATTTCAGTAAGGATTCAATTTATCAAGCGAAAATATACTTTCAAAATCCGATACAAACACTGATTTTTAAAAGATTAGTTGTAGCTTTTCTTGTAGGCATTTTTTAGAAATTTTTCCGTCCATATGACAATTTTCTTTTTGTCTAAAACTGCAATTTAATTGCATTTTTTAAATTTTAAAATCAGGTTTTTGCTGTGACTTTTTATAATCCTACTCATGTTTTTGTGCAACTGCAGCTTAATTTAACTGTGTTGCAATTAAAAATCTTATGTAATTTATTTAAGTTTGGAAAGTATTTTGTAATTCAATTTAAAAATTTCTTTCTAGTATTGATCGAAACATTCTTATTAAATGGAGGGTTAAACCTTATGTTTTTCCTTTTTCTTGTTCTTTTCGGTTTAGTATCTTTAGGAATGAGTTTCAACTCAGAATTGTTGTACCCGCTTCGTCTTAGGGCTTACTTATACTAATATCTTGATTCATTAAATGTTTGTTATATTTTCATTTTTAACCAATAAACTTACATTTATAATTTCATTTAAAAATTAAAAAAACTGTCTGATAATATAAATAGAAAGACAATCTTGGATAAAGAATTGTTTAATAGGATGGATTCACTCATAAAGCAAGAGCTGACTAAAGGGAGCGACCTTTTTTTTTATCTTCTTATTTTTTCTTTCCAGTTTGATAATTATTTTTGTTTTTCTCTCTTTAATTTCCTGCCTTTTTCATGTAATTTGTTGTTATGATCTATTGATCATTTCATTTAAATATTTTCCTTAAATTTTAGTTAATTCCTGTTAAACAATTATTTTTAGCCCAATCATTCGACAATGTTTTTTTTTTTTTTTTTTTTTTCAATCATCAGTCATAGTTTTGGTAAAAAGAATGCTTCTTTTTGATTCCGATGTTCATTATTATTAATATTTATTTATTTTTGTTGAACTTCCACTGATAAGTTGATCTGATAAAGTTCAGTGTAAATGGTCGAGTTTGCAAAAAACTATTCTTTTTTATATTATTTTTGTGTGTGTCAGTGTTTTGTAGGCTAAGTATTTCCAAAGTATTTGAATCTTTTAACGCGTTTACCTGCCCACGTGTTTGGTTCTAGTGTACTTAAAGCTCCCATTTGAGGTTATGATAAACAAGCGCTCAGCCAGACAACCATAAACTTTTCGTACCGAATCGAATCAAATGAAATTCTACTCATACGTTGATATAATAATATTGACTACAGATTATTGCAATCGAACACATCAAGTTAAACGGTAAACGGCTATTTCCATCAAATTTTGTAAAGTATCTTGGAGTACTTATTAACGAAAAGCTTTCACGGATACCACACATTAATGAGCTCTGCAAAAATCTGAATAGATCAAGCAGTATGCTGTCAAACGATCGATATTATGTTGATGAACAATTTATTTTTCTATATTTTCTTCTCTTTTAAATTATTGCTGTCAAGTCTGGGGTCAAATTGGAAGTTCTTATCTTGATGAAATACTTTCAACTCAATGTTCCTTACTCGGAACAATAAATTCCCAACCTTTACGAGCTGATACATCTCTAGTTTTTTCTAATTTAAATATAGCTATATTTTCATCAATAGTCAAAACTCAGAATATTCATCATTAAAAGAATGAATTTCATGGTTATTTAACTCTCTATGCTACATGTGGAAAACTTGTTGTTACCGTATGGTAGAATAATTACCATAAGTGTTAATGTTTAATAGTGCAGTGCATTGCTGAGTGGAATAAGAGTATTAATTAATGCAATTAATGACGTCTTCAAAATTAAATATAAAAGCAACTATGTTGGCTAAATTTTTTGATCTAAATAAAGAATAATTTAATCCATTATTAAAATTATTATCTAACCTTTACTATTTTCTAATTTTTATTAATTATGGGTGGGATGGGGTGGGATGGGGTGGCATTGTGCAGGTGGGGATGGGGACCGTAAAGGAGACTACGGGTTTTTTTTTCTTAAATTATTTTAGTGTCATGATTCGTCTATTTATTCTTGCATGCTTACTAACAGGTGTCACTACATCGTTCAGCTATAAGCTTTTGATTGACTCCATTCAGAGCAGCCTTACATTTTTTTTATGTTAATTATTTATACTTTATTACTATTTGTAAAAATTATATTTATTAATGATTGTTAACGGTATATAAATACTTACTTAGGTATATATTTAAATTGAGATGATAAGGGTAATAATTATAATACCTTTAAAGTTTGTCCTCTGCAAGCATACATCTCATTATCATTGAGGAGTTTTTTAGAACCAAGTCCTGTACAGTTAACAAGGACATCACAACAACCATAAAACTAAAGAAATTAAAAACTTCTGAACAGCTCATAATTTATCATGATAAATATAAGGTGTAATAATATGTAATAATAATAATGATAATTTTGGAAATAGATATTCTTAGTAGTAAAGAAAAGCTGATTCCGGAACAGTTCTTGTAGGGATATCCAAAAATTTATGACTTTTAATAATTATATATATAATATATATATATATATATATAGATTTTTTATCTATTTAATCTTTATATGAACTGATATTGGCTATACCATATTGAACGATTTGAAATAAGACGGTAATGTCTTGATAATTGTAATATTGCAAATGTTTGAAAATTATTTGTGTTTAAATTATTAAAACTCTCCTTTAAGTTATTCAGAATAACTTTCAAAATTCTCTGTCTAAAAAATTAACCAATGATACTTACAAACTTCAAGTTCTTATATAAATTCTGTTTTAAATAGAAACCAGTTTAATATTTCAGCTTTTTTCACTTACATCTATAAATTGTTAAAAATTTTATAGTGTAAATAATTTTGGAAACATTCTGGATGGGTATTTTGATAATTTAAAAGCTTATAGAAGAATTAATTCCAAATACATTCAAAGACAGTAGTTAATCTTACCACAATTTTATTTCTAAAACAATAACAACTTTTTTTTTGAACAACTCATATAAAACATAACATTAAATACTAGAATGATGTCGGATATCGGATGGACAATCGTGGTTTTATGAAAAATTACTCGTTTTTGCAATACTGTTTGAGAAATGTCTTAGTAGAAGCAAAATTTATGTAATAATTTATGGAATTAAAATCTCTTTGACAGGTGCAGCTCTTTGGAAGACCAACTTCACTTTTTTAGATTGCAGTTAACTTCTTAATTATGTTTAACGGATGCATATCGGATGATAAAAGCGAAAAATTTTTGAAGAAGTAATTTTTGTGGACAAATGCATAAAAGTGTGGAAATCCGAATAACTACTGCTTCAGCGGATGGCATTTGGAAAGCTGTTCCTTATTATAGATTCACAGCAACTGTCATTCCACATGATAATTTTTACAAAAACAGTTAATATTTGAAACTGAATCTAGAAATTTAAATCAAGATTTAACAAGTGTGGGTGCTGCTGATAGTTCTAAATCACACCCGGAACAAAAAAAAAAAAAAAAGTCAATTTAGATATCAGTAAGTGTAGCGTTTATCACTTCATAAATGAACAGTTAGGCCATCATCTTTGAGGTTGATGCTTTGTTTGACCTGCTATATGGCCTTGTTAATCAAAGAGTGCGTTTCAATTCGTGAATGATTGCTATCCTCAGTGATTTTGGCGACTCTGTACATTTCAGTTTGATTCCCTGAGTTTTTGATGTTGCAACAAACTGTATTATTGTATCTTTAAAAATAAAACAGGCTAAAAATAGGTGCTTTGGATCTTCGATTGCTGTTTTTTCTTATAATTCTCAGAAAAATCAACATGATTCAGCATCTTGTTGAGTTTTAGATCGCTTTTTATCTTGTTATAGGATTTATGCTGCTCCCACTATACATGGAGATGGTTTTTCAAAATTTTAACTTTTTTCTCGAGAGCTTACTTAGTATTTTGTGAATCGATTTCACACAATAGTTTTCATAACTTACTATCAACTAGCGTCCATTTGAAATATTTAATCAATAAAGATTCATCGGATGACTATTCCTTGTCGCTAACATGGTTCCTTCTTTGAGTGAAATCACAATTTCAGGGCACGAACAGCAATCACCGGGTATGCACTTCCTCGTACAATTTTCCCAGCTAAACGTACAAAGTTTGAAAAATTATTTTTTTATTCTTTGGAAATTTTAAATCAGCTTTGATTTAAACTTCGGACAAAAATTTTGATATTTTCGTAAATTTCCGTTTTGCAGGATTCGTAAATTTCCGTCGTGCAAGATTCGTAAATCTCCGTTGCGTTGTGCAAGATTCGTTTGGCATATTTTTATTTCATTTCATTTTGTTTTCCGCTAGGAGTTTAACACTTCTGACACTTGCAGGTTAATTTTTGAAGGAGAATGAAAATAACGATGGTGCTCTCGAGGGCTATGTTGCTGAGGACGAAGCAGATGCTGACACTGCAATCAACAATGTCGAGGTACTGGTTTAGGACAATGATGGTGAAGATGGAGTTTCAATTGCTGGTAATACTGGCTCACTTTGGATTTATTTATTAATGGTTTTAGAGTTTTGCCTTTGAGCTTTTTTCGAAGGAGATAGAGACATTTTGTTCGGTCTGAATTCTCATTTACAAACAGTTCCTTACGAGCTTTCTTTTGTATCTTTTGTTAAATGCATTTTCTTTCAGTTAAGCTTCGACGTTTTCCTGGCAATATCTTTTGAATTTTTCTGTGTTTGTTAAAACTCTCTTTGGATTATTTCACGTCACGAAAATATCGATCGATCTATTTTTAAACGATTTTCCAACTCTTCAAATTTTGATATTCGAATCTTTTCAAAAGCATAAACATTCAAACGTTATATTTTTGATGCATTTATTTCATTGATTCATTTTAGTTGAAAACGACTTATTAGACGTAGTAGGCAAAAATACCGCATGAAAAGTAGTAATCTGTGTGAACAGAAAACAACTTAAGAATTATCATTTTGAATTCGTTTTTTAATCTCCTACTTAGCTGCTGGGTAATTTCTTGGAAATAACTTGTTAATTTGTATCATCTAGATTTTGCTACCTTGATACGAATGATTGATTAAAAAAGAATAAGTTGTCATTTACATTTCCAAAGGTTTCCGAATGATCCTTGCATCACAAGAATCATCACACGATATAGCGCAGAAATACCAAGTGTGTTTGATGGGCACATTAACACATCAGATGGACACTTTAATTTAAAACAACTAATAAAAACTCAAAATGTTAAATTACACCGCGGTATATCATCCCAGATATGGCATTGCAGCAATAGAATTGATAAGTAAGGATATCTTCTTATGCAATGATAATTTTTTTTGTAGTTTGGTAATCATGTCGGATGGACAAAACATCACATTAGCCTAAAATATTTAATCTGACTTGTATCTAGTTAAAAAAAAACATTTACGTGTTTCAAATAAACAAAATCAAGATAAAAATCAACCAGTCTAAAATACATAAAGACTTGTTCTGATGATAGCAACACACAAACTCCTTCCGACATAATACAAAAATGACTTGCTTTGAAAACTAGAAAATTACTAAACAAATTCAAATATTTAACTCACAAGGTCATACTGCCACAATGTCACAATATCACAATACTTTTTCCAAAAGCTAAGTAATTGCTAATTCAGATTATTTCAATGAAATATTCAAAAGCATGATTTTTTTTTTTTTGAAAATGCAACACATTCTGGAATATTTGCAGCGCTCGCTAAATTCTATGAAAGGGCAAATAAAGTTACAGCTAGAATGGTGTGAATTTGTATAACTAGGCTAGAATTATTTCTTAGAAGTGGCAGTAAACTAAAAATATCAGTACCTCTCCGAAAGATTCTATTTCCTGTTGATGTATCTTACCACCCATAGCCAAAAATCTAAAGAAGAAAAGTAAACTTTAAAACAGAAACTTATCGAGAAGAAACTTGAATGAAAAATGTTAACTATATGCTGAAAGTCCTGCGATGTGAAAACAATCTCTGCAAACACAAGTGAGTTATGGAGAGAAAAGAAAGTTTAGTAGAATTTTCTATTCATCTAGGAAGCATCTATTCATGTGGAACATACAGTTTTTTGTTTGGTTGTTTTGGTGTCAAAACAATTTGAAAAAAGTATGAACCATCCAGTAATTTTATATATACGCAATAAAACTAACTTTAATCATACAGGAAATTTATATGTTTATACCTGAGTAATAACTGAAGATATTATCAAAAAATTCTATAAATATCTTTCAGAGAATAAAAAATTAGAAAATTATGAACTTTATCCAATAAACAACTTGAAGTATTAAATTTAGGGTCTCAAGTCTACGATAGATTTCTGATGCACATAATTTTGCAAATTTTGTTGTGGAAAATGTGAAACCGACATTAGCTAAACCCAAATAAAGATAGGTAAATATACTCTTTCATGAGATACGGTAAATACTTCTTCCCTTCTAATATGACAGTTGTGAAGCCAACAGCAGATCTAAAGAGAAATAGGTATTTTAATGCGAAATTAACCTTTCGTGAGAATTTGTAAAATAAAATTTCTCTTATGGATGTAAAAGTTCATTTTATACAGTACTCTTTCATTTTTTTTTTAGCTTGAAAAACATCTTGAAGATCAAGTATTATAATGAAACGAATGATTAGATCTCACAATATGTCATAATACTGCAAAAAGATTCAAATCTCATTTATAAATGAATATGATAGAATATATAACTTATCATATATCCAGGTTATCAATTTAGATACAGGAAAATTTAACTTCAGAAGAAGATAAAAACGTACTTTACCCAGGAAGGGAATCTTTTTAAAACATCAGAATCACTAACATGGTGGTAGTCGAGAGGCACTGTTGACCAAAATTGTAACTATAAATGTAAAAATTATATTACATTTGTTATTAGATTTATAGAATACGTGATTCCTAATTTACTAAAGTTAATCTAAAATCTGATATATTTAAGTAAACGCTAATAATACTTCCATAAATCAAAAGATTTCATGAGTTCTACAAGTTATTAGTGGCGATGTTTCGGCAGAAACCTGCTCCCGATATGACTTTCCTGATGAGGAAAGCAGGAGGTTCCCCAAAACGTCGCCATTAATAAACTATATAAAATCATGAAATGTTCTTTGATATTTTGATATTACTGAGTTAAAAAAATTTAAATTTCTTTTAAATTCTTTCATATATTAAATAGCTTGAGTTTTAAGATTATATTGAAATTGCTAATTTTATGGTATTCATAACAAAAGCAACAAAACAATTAATGTCAGTAAAAACAATTCAAGCATCCTGTGATTCTTACTTAATGACAAAATTTCACTAGTGTTTCTTATTTCTTGCGTATTAGAAGAATATAAATGTCATATTATCGTCATTATCATTACAATTTTTCCTTGGCATGAAATACCAAATTGGTATTTTATAAGTTATAAAATGAATATTACCGGGTGGCTTTCTTTCATACTAAACAAATAACCCTGGCAAGTCATCAATCCAATAGTTCCAGAATAATTTTCTGTTTTGATTTTCTGAAGAATATAGTCGTATGTGCTCTTGGCCCATTTTCTAAAAGTAGATATTAAAATTAATCTTATTTGCTCCCAGTACGTAACCCTAGATGAAATAATCATTTATTTACAGTACGTAGCCCTAGATGAACTAATCTTATTTGATTTCAAAGTTTTGACATGTTTCTTAGTCATCAGGCTTGATTTCCAAATGTTGTTGATCTTTTTTTCCAAACCATGCTTTACCAAAATCACCGTTTTAGAAATCTAGAAGAGGAATGCAGAAGTCAAAAATCACTTAAAATGAATTACACTTAGATAAGGTTGTATCTTTCTTTGAGCAATTCTTTTAAATACTATTTGGATTACACTTTAAACAATTTTTACCTTTTTCACGTCTTTTAATAGTTTTTTTTTATTCCAAATAATAAACTAAACTTTCTTTTTCAAGGTTCTTAGTGGCTTTAGGGGAACCCATTTCGACGCTTATGTAGATTCAAAAGGAAAAAAGGAGAGTTGGAGTACACGAAAGAATTTATAGTGAAACAGCCGAACTATGTTTTACAAGGTCAGTGAATTGTCAATGCTTGGAAGAAAATGCGACTCTGAAATTATAAGAAGTCATTCGAAACATGCGGTATTACAACAGGTGATGCCAACAAAATTCACGGCTTAAAAGAAGGCCAACCGACTGAAGAAGCCAGGGTTTTGTTAATAGAATTAGATGAGAGACTCGGATTTATAGTGAAATTCCAACGCTTGACGATAATGTAGAAGGTAAAGTAGAGAATGTATCAGATAAGATAATTCGAAGAATATGAAGTTCATATTATGTGGGTACCTAGATCATTCTGAAAATATAAGAAAATCAAAAATTTCTTATGAAAATTTCTCTGGTTATCCCTGTTAGGGTAAAAATTATTATTAAGCAAAAGAAACATTTTTTGTCATTTTATTGTTTTTTGAAAACCTTACGTATTTGTTTCACAAATAGTAGGTTTCATATCCTACTCATATTTACTGCGCTCGGTAAGCAATCCACTCTACCCGGTAAACAGTATTAATAATTTTCTACTTATAAAAAATGTTAACGAAATAAGAAAAATAAAATATTAAATTCTTACTCAATAATTTCATTTGGTGTGTCACCAAAGAAAATGGGCTCCCAAAAACCTGCAGCACCGTCACTTACGAGATTGGGTGTAAAACCTTTAGCATAGACACTGACATCAAGTGATGGAATGGTTTTCTTTAAATGATAAGCTGTTGACATTCCCATTATGCCAGCACCGACTATAATAACTTTTGGCATTGTTTGGCAATAATTTTCTATTAAACAAAAAGCTATATTAATAAAAGTTAATTTTTGTTTTTAGATATATATATACCTCAGATTTAAAAATTTTTTACCATTAAAAATAAAGAAAAAAAGGAAAAAACCATGTTAAGAGTCTTTCAGTAAACACTGGTATCCCCTAACATGTGTATTTCAAAAGCATTTACAAAAGTACTTATGATGATGATCACAAGAAACAAAAAAAAAAACAAAACTCTGTGTAACTAACTCTTCCAAATAAATACAACTATTTGACATGTCTACTATCGGCTTAATACAAATAGAGTAAGATATCATGCGTTAGTCCTCATTCTTGTAACAAAATCGTTGCGTCATCTTAAAAAGTTTCGATAGTTTCTGTTGAAGCGTTGTACCCAATTCCTTCTCAATGAAAACGCTTTTATCGAACAAACTTCTTTTTTTTTTTTAATTTTCGAAAAAGCAAAACAATATAAAAATAATGACTTTAACTTATCAGGTCATTAGGTGGCAGATAGGGAGATACAGTTAAGGTTAGTTGTAATGTATAGGTCTGTTGAAGTGTAATCAATCAAAATGTCTTTGATCAAAAACAGAAATGGGTGATATCTTAAATATGTTCTTATAAACTCTCAATGATATTAGCGGGAATAAAACTTGTTTGCATGCAGCAAACCCTTTAGCATCCGGTAATATATAGAGAAAGGTGATATATGAATAACACTTTTAAAACCTAAATGAGAAGACGTTTTCCATATCACATCACTTGATTCAGAAAATAATCGAAAACGAACCTAAATAATAGAAAGAGCACTTCGTTTGACAGATGAAATTGAGCTTGTACTGTAAAAAAAAAAAAGAACAAAAAATGCCACTTTACAAGAACACTGGTGTTAAGGACCACTTTGTAACAATCGACCCACTTTGTAATACCTGGCCCACTTTGTAATAAAAACGGCCTACTTTGTAATACCTGACCCACTTTGTAATAAAAATGGCCCACCTTATAATAAAAAAACTGACCCACATTGTAACAACTTTTTTAACCACTTTGTATTAATTTTTTTTTATTAATTACTTTATTTTAAGGGCTGTAAGTCCCAAAAACTGAAAGTGCTTTGATTGAAACCAAATTTGGTAATAACTAAGTGAATCAATTTGAATAAGATTGACACGTGTCATTTTTTAGTAGCTTTGGTGCCGTTTTTCCTTTTTTTTCATATCTTATAAAAAAATTTGAGTTTAAAGTGTACGATGAACATTAGTTTTTCTTCCTAAAGTAGTTAGTTGTCCTTTTTTCAACTTTCATTGCAGCTACAGACGCGATCTCCCAATCCTGAACGATTTGCAAAATCTGCGAAATTATTTATTGATTGGTTGCATCATTTTATTTACTTCTTTCTGGTGGACCATTATCCTGGCTCGAACTGCATTTGATTATCTCGTTTCATTTTTTACCGAAATATATTTCAAAAAGACATCGCCCTCCTAGTTCCTCTCTTTTTTCGTTATTCACGATTTTCATATACTAAGGAATGTTCTTGACCCAATTGACGCCACAAACTTTTTGTGTTACCATATCAAACATAATTTTACTTTTTAGCACCGGATGTTACCTTTCTACTTGGCCCTGCGCTTTAGGGTTTTAGGGGCAACTTTGAATCATTTTAATTCTCTTCTTTTTAAAAAACATTGTCACAGAAACTTTTAATTCTTGTCCGTTAACAGACTGTAATATTTCTGGAGTTCTATGTAGATCGTATATTCTCTTTAACTCTAATTTTACTATGATTGCGTGTTTACTTTCTACAGCAATTAAAATGAAATCGGGAAAACACATCCAAAACAGAAACAATATAAAGGTAAGATTTTCCTCGTACTGCATTTTCTGTCTTTACATATCAACTAAATAAATTTGATGGATTTCTTGAACCTAGATTTCAAACATATTTATTTACGTCTATTAGCAAAAAGTACTGGGCACCTATAATCATCATTTGGTAATCAACATTGTTAGCATAAGCAACAAACTTATAAATAGAAATTCAAAATAAAATAGAAAAACAAAAATAGGAACAAAAAAAAAATACATTTCTTTCTTTAGCGTGCAAAACTAGGGTACCCGCACCACCCCTAAAAAGATTGAGCAATGGATGCCCAGCCGGATAAAATTGGGGTTCACAAGCTAAAGAAAACAAGCAAGAGAAGACGAGTTGTTGGCATTACCTCAATTGAATTAAATTTCACCTGAATTAATTTTCGTGAATTTTGAAGTTTTCGTGAAATTAAGTTGGGGTTAAATTTATTCTTATCAAGGTAAAACTATCCATATTAAAACTGAGGTATTAAGTTAGGATTTGCTAAGCCAGTTTAAGCATGAGCAGCTTCTGCTTGATTTTTTTTGCAACCTCCGGATTTTTTTTGATGAAAGATTTTGTTAAAAATTTCTCATCATCTTCCTTTTTAACAACCCTTCTTCCTTCAAACAACAAATTATCGTTCTCATTTAACGTCAACTTATCTTTGACCGTTACCATACGCAAACGGTAAATTCCCCTTATCAAGTTTTTTCATTGATGAAAACTCCTTTCCCCCTATAACTTTAGTATAGCCACAATTTGGGTAAATGGGGGTAATTTTAGTAATACTACAATCACAGTGTTTTTTTAATACTTAGTTTATTTAATACAAAGTGGTAATAAATGTTATTACTAAGTGGAAAAGCTATTTTATTACTGAGTAGGCCATTTTTATTACAAAGTGAATCAAGTATTATAAAGTGGGCTTTTTTTATTGCAAATTGGGTCAGGTATTAACAAGTGGCTCGATTATCACAAAATACTCCTTAGTAACGGGTATAAAAGGCATATCTTCCCACGACGACGGTGCCTTACCCGATGGTATGGCTGGAATTTTACAATCAGAGACTCTAGCCTTATTCGTCTTTACCATGTTGCTAAAATTTTCACTGCTTATATATGGACATATATGGACTATATATGGACAGAGTTGAAGCACTCTCCATGATAAATTTTAATAACATAAGAATTCAGCTTAACACACAAAATGAAAACCACGTCCTAGTCTACCGTTCCTCAGCTCGTAACAATTTATAAAAAAAATGTCTGAAGCCATACCATATATAAAACTAAAACTTCTTTTAAAGTAAAGTAACAACTTATTTCCAACGTATTCGTATTATTTACGTAGAGCTAACAAATTAATTACAGAAGGAACCACGGGTTTAGTTCTGGTGTACTTTGAGCTTCCATTTGAATTCAAGTAAAATTTTAAAACCTTTGACAAAAATTCTTAATCAAGTTATATTTAGCAAAAAGAATAAATAAAAGCTCAAATTAAAAAATAATTTTTTACAAATAAAATCTTCATAAGATGCCTATAAACAGCTGAATAATAAATATAACAAAACAAATTATGCTCCTGTAAGTTGTTTTTCTTTTAATATATCTTTATTTCTTCAAATAGAAGACCAAATTGCAAGTAAAAAAATAACACCTTTGTAAACAAAATAGAAAATATATAAAATACAACAATATTAAAAACTGTTAAACGACTTGGTAATAGTGTAAATTAAACTCCAAGGAAACAAAATAAACAAATATATCATGCTTAAATAAACCATACCAATACATAAAGGTTTGAGAAAGCATGGCAAGCTCTTGATAGAAGAAACCTGTAACAGAAGAATTCAACAAAAATTTTCTTAGCCTACCACTGATTAATATTCAGTAAACCTGTAGCTAAATAGAAATAAATTCTTTGTAGAAAAGTTGATATATAAAAAAAAAAAAAAAATGATTTATGGTATATCGTATACATTTAGTGAAATAAAAAAATATTTTTTTTATTTAAAAATATATTTCAATTTAAAATGAATTTCAATTTAACTTTTTGTTCATAAAACACCCGTATTTGTTTAAAGATAATAAATAAAACATCAAAACAAAAAATGTTTGAGTATATTCGGATGGAATTGAATTGAACTCGAATTAAATGTTTATGATTCTTTTGCTTAACGTTCAAATAAAATTCTTTGTGGAAAGTACTGAAATTAATTTTGATTTGGCTTTGATTTAGTAACTATTGTCTCAATTGAATTATTATCTACTGTTCAAACATTATTAACAAAGAAATGTGAAGGCGAGACAAAATATGAAATAGGCACGAAATTTCTGCGGAGTCACCAAAATTTACTGCCAAATGAGCTCCAGCCGCGAAAACAGTAACATTCCAGAGACAACTGAAATTTTTTTTTACAAAATCAAACAAAAAAGACAAGGTCTTTAAGATATGTAACACTCCATACAAAGGTACAGTAATTTTTGAATATTACAAGAATACTATATATTTATCTTAATTAAGAACAACATATAGATAAATATAATAATACGATATTAATATAATATAATAACAATATAATTAAAATGAAACATCTATTAACTAAAATTATTATTATTTTTTTGTGTAGAGAAAAAAGAAAGAAGTGATACCTTTAATAGAATCCTAGGGTCTGTGTGGAAAAAGATGCTGGGTTCAGTTCCTGAATTATTTAAAGCCGCAAATTATTAGAATGTGAGAATGTTGTGGGTGATATGTGTTGGAAGAACGTTATAGTGTGTTAAATCAAATAATTAGCTTAATTTTTCTAATTAGTAATCAACCTGTAAAAAATGAAAAAACAGAATGAAACCTTAAAATTTTCCTGACTTACTTGGAAAATTATAAAAAGTTGAGAGCCAGTCTACCACTGTCGGTGTTAGTACCGTAGAAACTTACAGTAACAATTATCAAAATCATCTACTTTAGGGATCAAAAAATAAAATTATCCTCATGTAACTTTTAAATATAATAAATTTTAACCTTTCGAGTAATATATCCAGCAATATAAACAAGAGAAAAATTTTTGTCATCAGATAGAGAATTTTCCGAGTCTGGCAATGAATTCAGTACTGCGCTAACATCACCTGAAAATGTAAAAATAGATTTTTTACATGAATGTTCACATTTTAAATGAAATTCCTTGACATCAACATTCAAAGTTAACAAAAATTTTGTTCGTTTTATGTTCCATTTTTGTAATACTTTGTTGTAGATTTATGAAGTATGTACCTCCAATGCCTTGACGCTGTTTTCCAAATGTTTTTTCAAGAAGTTTATGGGTAAGATTTCCTGACATCACATATCTATTTGATATTTTTAACAAATATTTGTGAGTTTGACTAGTGTGCTGAATAGCTATGTTTATATCAAAGGTTAACTGTTTGATATGCTTCCCTTGGAAAGCCCTGAATTTAGCAGCAAATACCATTAGCTCAGATAATACTTTATGTCATCAAGATTGACCATTTTCCAAAACTCCATGAACTTACCAATAAATATTTTAGTGCCATCAACGTTAGCATCTTTCATTCCTGGATGATTAATTAATGCTATATATGTCTCTTTATAAAGGACACTCTAGCAAGTACCCACTTTTTGCCTTTAAATCGGCTTAGGATTCGCTGCTACATAATTCAACTTTGACATTTTTATTAAATTACTTTCTTCTAGGATTTGAATGACACGCCTATGTCCCCAGATTGCTATAAACTTTTCATTATCATGTGAAAACTAAATCTTACCAGTTTTTCAGTCAACCAGTTGTTTCGTATACTTTAAATTAAAAAAAAAAATCAAATAACAAAAATATATTTTCTGTTGTTTTCCATGGAATAGAAAAATGTTTTGCCATATGATATGGATTATCAGAAAATCATCACGCACTATGTGATACAATATACGAAAGTTTGCAAAATACCCAAAAGCTTTAACAATAATGTCGCTAGTATACTTTAATAGTATGTATTGCATCAGCTTTTTCATGTAAAACAGCTTTTTTATTGTCCAGCACAAGTGAATTTAGAAATTTAACGGTTTTATAATTCTTGATCATCGTTCAAGGATAATAATGAGGTTGTTGGACAGTTACGTAATAGCAGTTTTAAAGACCTGCATGGAGAGCTTAAAATGTCTGATTAAAACAATATTTTATCAAAAATCTTGGAATGTTTGAAGATGGTAAAAAATCATTTGACTGAAGATATTGAATGTTATTTCCATTATAAAATAACAAGCTGATAGCAAAATTATGAGAAGCAAGAGAAGAACACATAGCATTAAATGCAACAAGATCTTGAGGTGAAAGCAATTTCTTGTCATCTTTAACTTGATGAATAGCAGTTACAATAAAAATTTTTCCTTTAGCTATAGGTGGTGTAGGTATTAAAATTTTCAATATATTATCAAACAATGAAAATGGATATTCTGGTGTGAATAAACCAAATTGATCGTCTCATAACTAATGGGATAGTGTTTAATACAAACAACAGTGTTAGAATTGAGAGGAATATTATCTATCTTTAGCCCAACGCATACACTCGTCATCATGTTTTGGTAGTATGAATACTGGTACGTTATCTTTCAAATTATAATTTGATTTAAATCCAGTAACACCACATTTTTTCCCATGATTATCAAAGCTAAACTTTGTGAATTTGTGAAAGAATTGAAATATATCCCTAATCTTTAAAATGTACAATACACCAAAGCAACTTTCAAATTTCAAATTTCAAAATATATATTTAAAAATTCCCGCTTCTTTTTCGTGCAGAAAAGTATAACTTTTATAACTTTTAATCGAAAGTAAATTTCCCGCATCCAGTCATGGTCGACCAGTCATGGTTGTGTAATGAAATGGCTTATATTTTAGTAAGCCTTAATTTTCGCACAATATTTTTTTTTTGGAGAAATACAACACGCGATAATCTCAAAGCGATTAGCACACAGAAGACTTTATCATCAATAATAGGCTTTTTTTTTTAATTTTTAGCTATAGATAAACTGGTTATTGCACGATCAAAAGCTCGTTAGATATTTCGGAAAAAATATAAAACTCGAAAAAATTTTTATCACACATTTTTCTCGCAGCCACCCATTTATTTATTTTTTTTTTTTTTTTTTTTTTTTTTTTTTGCTTCTTTTGCGATTATGTAGCTCAGTTTATTTCAAAGATTTTGTAAAATCATTATAGCTTAAGTGAATAAGATTTCGATGCCACAAATGAAATTTTATTAAATTTTGTTAGTTAAAAAAAAAAGCAGTTTAAAAAGGATCAATTTGTAATCATGAAATTTTTTTCACATCACCGCAAGGATTTTTCCTCAAAATTTTTACGAAGTATAGTTTGTTGGTTAGTTTTTATTCACCCGTAGTTATAAAAACAAACATAAACAAAGATTATAAGTTATCAAACAGATGTAAAGACAATTTTTTTGAAAAATAGACACAAAAACTTTTTTCTTAAATAATTTTTCCATTGTCTTTCTGTATTTATCAAACACTAGTAGAAAATGAAAAAAAAAATCAAGAAGTTATGAAAAAAGGACACAAGACTTTCTGAAATTGAATCATGAACACTATACGAACGAAATTTTAGTGAATTTGGTAACAATCCACCATAATTAAAATTTCTGCGTGAATGATATCAAAATTTTGGCATAAAGTTTCACCTTGGTGTGAAAATTATCTTTTTCAGAATGGACCTATCCTCTAAGAAGCATCTAGTAAAAATTATTTGTTTATTACCTGATAAGTGGGCAGGATTTGTACTTTACTTGAAATCCTGGCTTCAAGAATTAGAATGTTGCCCTATAAACTGTTATCTTTCTGGAAAAATCACCTTAATCGCTTGCTTTCTCTAGTGGGAATATTTTCTCGGCAGCAAAAGATATGTTACTTCACAAATTTTTAAGAATGGATATTTTTTTGTGTTTTACTTACATGGCTCCAAACAAAAATAATTCAATTTTTTGAAGATTTTGTAGATTTATTTAAAATTGATTGTTTTAATTTATTTTATATTTACAAATTCGAAGAGGACTGCATTAGACATTCATTAACTAATTTAACTGTATCTAGAGCGCACTCCCAATACAATTTTAGACCACTGCCACCATGGCCATAGTTGTGAACAACCTAAAAATAATTTCAATCAAATTTAGCTAGTTTTCTTTTTGAGAATCGCTTTAGCCGTTCAATTTTCTGTTGAATGGGAATGACAAACCATTTTTATGAGTATTCTTTTTAGAATAAACAGGGGAAGAGTTAAGAAGAAATGTTAATATTCGGTGACAGGTTAAAAGTTTGGCGAAAGGATGACGAAGAGATAAGGCATTTAGGTTAGTTGGAAATTTTAACAGCATTATTTGCTGATCAAAATATAAAACTGTTGTGAAATATACCTACAAAAAGATATGTAACTATTTTATTTAAATTTTCAGAAAAACACATTGAAATAATAACGGTGTTTTGACTAAAAAGAATTGAAAATTTCTGTAAGAACTGGAAAGTTCTTTTTTTTTCTCTTTCTTTCTTTCTTTCTTCTTTTTTTTTTTTTTTTTTTGTTTTGCTGTGCATGCGTACTTTACAAGTCAAGGATAAATAAAACCTTGATATTTAATAATGTATTATTTAACTTTTACAACGACTCTGAATATAATAATATACTTTAAAATTATTTAATATTTAAAATTTATTTAAACACAAGAAAAAATTAAATAAGAGATTTCAAATTATTTCCAAAAACATTTCTTAGAGTTGAAAAAATGAAAAAGGGTAACGAGAGATTTTGTGATATTTAGTAATAGGGTTTGTATTTTCTCAATGGCGATGTTGCACGCCAGCTGGTGTGCATGGCAATGGTGCATAAAGCAATGAATTATTTTAATTTAATTGTTGGAAGCTGAATTAATTAATTCCAATAATGTGGAAAATTAAAATCTAGAGTTAAGCACGAGAAAAACTTAACCATGTTTTCTTACTGAGATTGGGAAACTGAATTCGCTTCTTAGAGTTGTTCCAAATATATAAAAAAAAAAAAAAAAAATGCAAAAAGAATATGAATTCACTAAATTAAAGCCAAAAATTAGACTATGTTTGTCTTAGTCAACGCAACAAATGCCACTCGGAACCAGATCTTTTTTGACCTACATCTGGGGACGTCGCAGAGCAGCTTATGGCTCGTTAGCTTAGCCGTTAAAACGGCTGCTTTAGTAATTCTGCTTCGCAGGTATCATTCCTACACTACAAATTCAATTTTTCACTTCAATACCATTATACGCATATGTATAGCAAAGTTTAGACAGTAGTGTAGATTTTCGCTTGGAAGATCAACCCGGAACAGATTGATTAATTCATTAATCCACAATTGCTACCTTGATAAATATTTAGACTGTAGCAGCAATAATAGAAATTGCAAGCATACTTTTGGGCATATAAGTTTACCACAACACTTCTACGTTCCACAAACTAAGCTAAGTTTTTTTTAACTCCTATAAAAACTCTTTCAAGTATTAACTTCAATATTAACTCTTAATATATTATACACCATATCTAAATATAGTTTTTAATACTTCGTTGCATACTAATATGATCATATTCACCATTGAAACATATTTAACTGCATTTCAGTGCATTATATCTACCTATTATATATGCAGATACAAGTGTGACCATTCAGAACTGCATTTCAGTGCATTATATATATCTATTATACATGCAGATACACCTATGACCATTCAAACATCAAATCAATTCTAAAAACATTTTTCTTTATAGAGGTTTTTCTGTATGGAGACTGTTTAGAATTCATATATGTAACGTCTTATGTTTGGAATAGTAAACAGTTACAATCCAATGTTGAAAATAATGAATTTACTTTGTTAAAATAAACGGTTTTTTGATACCAATTTGCTTATAAGTGTATGCCAAGCCTAAAACGTAATGGTATATTTATAAACAGTGTATTTTAAATAAATCTAACCTATTTTTAACTCTTAAACTAGACCTATAATTTATAACATGTGGTTTAACGATTACAAAAGGGTGTGAAGCTCCCACAATATAATTAGGATTTTGAATTATGAATAAAATACACCTAAAATAAAATGTTATATCTAGCGTATCTGCAGTTTATGTTTACACTCTGTCCGCAAAGATTTCTACGTAACGGTCCGACACCACATTTTATTTCCTTGTTCAAAACGTATATACAGATACAGAATTCTGATAATTTTTAGCAGGGGTCTTTTCAAAGTTGTGATAGTGATTCTACCACATTGAAACACGATCCTTGCTAATTTTTTGATAGTCATAAACCTGAAATTTTTGCTTTCGACATAAATTCTGACCTTGTTGTGTGAGGTTTGAACTTATCTACATCAACACCTGCCAACCCCATTAAATATTTCCTCCAATTAGCTACTGTATATTTTTTAATCCATGTGGTTTTATTATTCCCAATAAAAGTTGTTTTAGGTCAGATTCATTATGAAATTTCATCATGGTTTTTAAATAAAAATTGTTGACACTAACATAACTTTTTATTAGCTACGATTATCTTTAATTTAGGCTTATAATTAATGGCAAATGACTCTTCCTATCAATATTTATGAAATACCTTGGGGTTTTGATTGATGAGCAATTTTCTAAGATAAGATATTTTATATCTTTGGAATGTCTTAGATCAATTTGTTTTTCTGTATTTTCTTCTCATATTACTTACTTTAGTCTCGTTTGGGGACAAAATACGATACAACGTTTTGCTATAATAATCATCATTTCCTCACCTTTTTGAACAATTATTCGAAAGAAATTTTCTGAAATTTCTGTTCTCATGCTCCAGGATCATGCTTATCTCCATAATTGTCTTTTCGTAGTAATCGATTTTCTTTAGAAAACTCTTCCTTTTTCTTTTCCAAACTTTTTTTGCCAAGTCTAATCAAATTCCCGATCGTAACACTAGAAATACTGATTTTTGTAAACTACATGTAAGATACTAGGAATCAACGAAGTATAATAAGTATTCTATTAAATATCAGTATATCACTGAATGGAAAATTCCATCCCTAATATCAGGGTGAAAACACCGTCAAAATATCCCGATTTCAACATTTTCTTTTACGTGGTAAAAACCAGTTGAAGAAAATTTTACTTGAACTTGCTTTTTCTTAGATTTTCTATTTATTTTTTTTTTATTTTTTTGTTTTCTTTCTCATTAATTTGCATCTTTGCGTTAACGGTTTGTGAAGATTGTTTTTATTTTTTTCTACCCCACTGGCTGGCATTAACATACATGTCAGGTGATATTGCGGCGTCACTCGGATATTAATCAGTAACTAAAACTGCGTATTTATGTGTGCTTGTGCATGTTTTTTTTTTTTTCATGTTTGTCTCGTTTTTATTATTATTTTTTTTTTATAAAATACTTTAGTCTAAATCCCATCACTTCAATTTGCTTTGTCTTTACTAGAAGAGTGAATCCAGCCATAGTTATGCCAACTTACAAGAGAACAGTTTGATTGACAATTTGGAACTCTCTGCCAAACTTATAGTATAATCTATAACTTTTTAAACACTCCAAATGAAAGATTAACACGGCTGCGAAGGCCTTTTATTAAATATCCCAGTCTTAAAAATACAGACTTGTTTGTGTTTTCTTCTATTTTCGTCATTAATAGGACAGTGATAAGCTGAAATAGATGTCTTATGAAAATTAATGATGCAATACTCATATATCTCATTTCAAAAAGTTCACCAAAAAAGTTCGAAACATATACTATAGTATATTGAAAGAGATAAAATTTTCTCCTATTTCTTCAAACCGATTTGTAATTTGAAAATGAACTTTCTCCTCCTCTCACCCACCCCACATTTTAGAGATCCTTGAAAATCATTGGACTTAACTTCAACTCGCTGGAGTCCTCGTCATTTCAAAACCCGCAATCTTCAATGGTATGCAGAGATCTTGCGAGGTACTCCACAGTAATCATGATTTGATTGTTCAATAAATAATCCCAAGTTTCCTTTTAAATTATTAAAGCTGTAATCTTCTTGTGCACCCAATTTCAAAACAAAACTCACGGCTATGATATTGTCGACTTGAAAATGAATTGAGGTCACTGTCATGAATTTTGTCAACAGCGCTATTTTCACTGCAAGTAATTCCGGAATATTTATGCTCTTCCCATGTTATTGAACCGACCATCGGCTTCTTGCGGAAACTCTCTGGCAATGTGCCCCAAAAGGTTTAGTGATGCTTCTGTTTGAATTGTTAACTGTGGGCAAATAATTGTTAAGGGGTGGTCATTAGTCAGGAATAAGTTTTTCTGCCTTCATTGTAACTCTTCTAGAGAATTCTTATTCAATATCACTTTTATCTGGTAAGAACTCAAAGTTTTTTGACCTATTGTAATTGTAAAATCTTGTGATTTATTCTGGCTGGTACAACGAGCTGAGATGTAAAACTTAAAAGGCTTATTAATGATGAAAGTTTGTTTACTGTAGTTTTTGGATTTTGAATTATTTGAGAACATTTCTGTATAATTGTGTCTATTTTCTCTTGTCGCAGTAATAGTAGCATGTCACTGCGTTTAATTTTAAACCGAGAAACTCTATCTGTTGAACAGAATTCATTTCTGAATTTTTTAGGTTTATTACTAGACCTATGTGTTGTAATAGGATGGTCGTGGTTTTGAGCTCCTTTTTGGATCGTGCCATTATTAGCATATCGTCTAAATAAATTATTATACTGATATCTTTTCGTCTCAAAAGAGATATTGGAAGTTATTATAGTTTTGTGAGCACTAGAGAAGCAGAGATTCTTAAAAAACCCTTTTCCATTTGAAAAGAAGAAACCATCCTTTAGATCGATTTTGCAGTTGTTTTTTTTCTAACAACTCCTTTAAAAGGTGAAAGCCCTCCGTCTTGAAGTGATAAGGAATAAGCTGATTTAGGTTTTCAGATTCATGACTGGCTTGTTTCCCCCGGTTTTCGTTTAATTTTCTTAACAATTGACATTGAACATGTTGAATAATTTTTTGAACTCCTCCTTTTTCAAGGCATTGACTTTATTAACGAAAGGCTTGATGCGATCGCAATAACTAACATTTTAGCCTTAAACGCCATGCGGCTTTATAAGCCCTTCGTTATATGAGAGAGTGTGGTAGTTGCTGAATTAATATGTTTGAAATGTAGTTTACAAGGTCTTAATTCCAGAAAAAAATTTGTTTCTTAATTGAGTGTTTTTGATGAACTTCAGCTTTTTGGTAAACATTTGGCTGTCATCTTTATTCGTCAAGATAAGAATGTACATACCTATTAAGTATTTACAAAATACCATATAATATTAATATTAAAAACAAAAATATCATAAAAAGATCTTGACAGGAAGTCAAAGACGATGTATTTTAGGGAGAACCTAACGATCGTTTCATAGAACCCCTTTGTAAGTATAAAGAAATACTGAAATGAAAAAATAATTTGTTAAAAAGTGTAAACAAAAAATGTTAAATAACTTTCTTGCAAAAATCAATAGATGTTATTTTAAATTATATTTAAATGTAAAAACACAAGAACACACTTTTATTGATCCACAGTTTAGGACCTTTGTAACCTATAAAAACTCCTTTAACTTGCATTTTATAAATAAAAGTTTAAAATTATCAGAATCTTTATTAGATCATAAGTTTAGATTTTGGCTAAAAGATTTTTTAAATAAGGTATCGAACGAATTCTTTAGATAATTTTCCGCATTTAAAGCTTCGCATAAACATGAAAACTTGGTACATATTAGTTCGGTAGATTTTTATAGCATTCATTTCGAGCACCAGAAACTTTAAAATTTAAAACTAGACATGCCTTTTCCTGAAGTTTGAAAAAATTTTGTAGGTTTGTTTGAACCAATAGTTATATTTGGTATAAAGAGGTTTTCAATTTCTAACTCAAAATTAATTTGTCCAAATTTTCAGGATATGGACAAAATTTGATAGCATTACTAAACTTTAAAATAATAATTATTACAATTATAATTATTATAATTATCATTAATTATATTATTATTAAAAGCGAGTCTTTAAAATAATGACTATTTTAAATTTTCTCTCAAATAATGAAATATTTTTTTCGCTAGTGTACGTTTCATGGACTTCAGGACAGAATATCAGTTCCACTTCTTTTTGTCACATTTTCTAAGAAAAATTTTCTTAGTAAAACACCTTAAACATTGCTCCATGGTTATACTGATGATATGGTGATCTTTTTACATGATGACATCTTCAAGATAATTCGAAATTGATTCACCAAAGATTTAAAGCAAATTTTGGAAAATTTTAGTTGAAATAATCTAACCATTTATTCAAACAAGATAGAAACACAGTCAGCATTGTTCAGATCCAGTCAGATCTTTTAATCAAAAAAAAAAAAAAAAAAAAATGAAAAAAAGAAAGATTTCCAAATTGCGTTTTGCTATCAACAATAAATTCATTAAAGATGCTACAGAATTTGGAGAGTATGCAACACGTAAACACCACCTGATTTAACGCATATCAGCTTGTGTATGCTTTACTTTGAAATGATACAACAAAGTTCATAAAATATAAAATATAGCAATAAACTTGCTAAAAAAATGATTACCTTCGCATAAAAGTATTTTCTATTTACAGAGTCAAATATTATGCGAAATCTTTAATTGGTAGCAGATAAATGAATTGAAAACCTCAAATGCAGTAATTTTACGGATGGAAATTTGATAGGGAAATGAAATTATTTCTTCTGGGCCATATCGTACAGTGAGCTATTAATCTGTAATATTAAATATTATTTTTAATATAAAATAATATATTTAATATAAAACAATAAATTCGGTCTTGTCTTCATCTCTTTTAAAAAATGTGTGCTGATGAAAATTTAACGTGTATATATCCTGTATAAGCATTAATTTTAATCAATACGTTTCAAATAATCAATTTTTAATTACTCTCTTACTATAATTGTAATCAACTATCCTCTTACAATAAATAACGTCTTTAAAACTGACAAGGAATCTGCCAACTCATTTGACGGTATCTTCTTTCAATCGATCAATTTGAAAATGAGCAGTCAATATAACAAGCTTGTAATTATCTTCCAACAAGTCTTTAATTAATAAAGCTTGACATAATAAATTCTTTGTAGTGCTGATGATGTTTGACGAGATAATGCATATTTCTGAAAATTTGTAATTTCATTTATTTAACTAGTAGTCAAATGCTTGAAAAAACTCAGGTTTTTTATCATTTACAATAGCTGCATTTCTAAGACGATTATTAGAAAATTGATTTTTTGAATCTGAAAAGGTAAGATGCAATATCTAAACGTTCAGGAAATCTTATCGTAGCTAACATTAGTTTCATGAAAGGCGTCTAAAGCAACGATAAAATTTTGTATGTATTTCCTAGGATGGATAAATTTGTTAATCATTTATTTATTAATTTTTTTTTGATATGTATCTTTCTGTCTTTTTCTAATAAATTATGGAAAAATGATTTTCATCGTTGAAAGCAGGTTAACAATTTCTGTCTTCAACGAGCCAATATTTAATTTTATAATCGCAATTGCTTTGACGACACATCATATATTTTCTTTTAAACCAACTACCATGAAAGAAACAACTCCTATAACATTCATCTTCCTTACTCATCCCGATTACATCACCGCCAGAATATTTAGCACACTTTTGTAAATACATTTTATCTAAAATTATAATTAGATCTTCCGACAAGCTCTCAATCTTGCGTAAAAAATTCAAAACTTTTATAAAATTTATTTTACCCGCTTTAAACTTGCCTAACAGTGATTAGATGGAAGCGGCAAATCCTTGAGAATGAGAATGTTATATTTAACGTGGGGAACCAACAAATTGCCAAGACAGTATTTCCGAGATGTATTGGTTTACTCTTAGCCAAGATAGGAAGGCATCTGGGAGATTTATATAAAAACGTTTCACATGTAAATTTTTGTCAATAAAAATAGATTCAGCAACTTCAGGGATATGTAATTCATTTCGTATAATTGCATGGAAAAAAATACCCTGTTAATGAATGAGCTGCTGAAAGAGAATTCAGATTTTTAATAACATTATATTATTACAATTTAGAACATTCATCTTTTTGAAACATTCTTTTAGTTGGTGATTTTCTTGGCTCGGATATATCAGCTGGAAGAAAAGCAGTTGCTAAGCTGACTGGGTAGGAACAGGAACAGACTTCAAGTTATAGAGCAAACATCTTTATGGAAAAAAAAAAAAAACTGGTTCAAAGTGTTTTAAAAAGATCGTAGAAGATTTGGTGACAGAATTCAATCTTTTCTATTTAAAAATCTAACACATAATTTCCTCAAATCTTCATCTTTTGGAAAGCCAAAAATTACTTGTGAAGTGAAGTGAAGGAGTTAATTCTTTCAGACTGTCAGAAGAGAGCCCAGGGAAATACTTATAAAACACTGACGATGAGGCTACGTTTTTGCGATGGGAAAGTGATTGAATTATCGAACCTAGATCAGGATTAAAAATATAGAACTTTCTGAAATCAAATAAATGAAGACATCTAGCAGAGGCTCCCACCCAAAGATGGCAGCAATATTCAATTCGTCAATTCGTGGTCAAATGGTAGCCTTATAGATATAAAGTATACTCTCGGTGGAAGAAAATACCTAACCGGAATAAAAATCTAATCTTCATGGTAGCAGATTTTTCAATGGATTCATTGTAAAAATTCTAAAAAATTTTATTTGAGAACATTAGGCCTAACAATAAAATCTGCATAGATTCAGTTGGCTCACTACCATTCATAAGTACAGATGGAGGAAAAGGTGCAATATATAGTTTCTGAAGCGTTGAATGATACCACCCATTTCTCACCCCCATTCAACAACAGCGTGAAGATCATCTTCCAAATCAACTGTCATTTCAGCCTTATCAAAAGGCTCGTTTATCTTCAACATGGATGAGTACATTTTTGTAAGCAAGCTTAAAAAGAATACTGTCAGGCAAATCAACAAATACCGACTTCCATCAAAAGTAAAAACAGGATCCAGCGATAAACTCCTTAAACAACCTGCAGAGTATAGGGGAGAGTTCTGGAGATGGCTAAGCAGGCAGCAATTTATCCACACTAATAGGTACAGAAATGGTACAAAACCAGAGGGTATAAACTACCTACCTCTGAAGACAATTATTGGCTTGACAACCCATGCTTTTATCAAGACACTAACTCTAGGAAGATTACCACCCAAGGCTGAAGAGATCTTCCTCCTTATGAGGCAAGACTGAACTCGCTGGAAGCCAACCTGGTATTTATAATGTCTCAGGATAGATACTGAAAGTCTGGCAAAACTTCTAGAATTGCATTATTTCGAGTTTTTTGTCGCCAATCTATCCTGTTGGTATATATTTGGCCCATCAATGTTTTTAAATTATCACTAAATGTTATAAAATTTGTCGTCGTCTATACAAAACTGAGGAAGAAGAATCATAAACTCTTCATCGGCCTCACCTTCTTTGGAAATACTGTTGCAATCCGATTCCTAAAACTCAAAGATTTGAAAAGAATGAAATATGGTTCCTTTAAACCGTTTTTCTGAGTTTCTTGAAATAAATGAATTCCATTTGAAATAACAATATTTTTTTTTAGTAAATCGGAAGCGTTCTTACCTTCCTCAATTCGTGACACAACATGCTTCATTAGCAGTTTCCTGCACTTACATTTAAAGGGAGCGGTTCTCGAGTTGTTTGAAGTGTTTAAAGTTTTGGTCTATGGTGTGAAACAGGCCTATTGATGACATCACAGTTACGTATAGCACATTTAAGTCATCGCATTTCTGTTTATCTTCAAAAGCATTTATAAATTTAAATAAATTTTGGTAGGGTGGTAGATGTTGATATTTTAATTGATTCTAAGATATTCCACATTCTCTAAAAACCAGAAAGGGCTTGGAGCTAGCCACCTGTCGACACTATAACTCTAGTTTTTGTGCATACTTATTAAAGAAATAGACATCTATCATCTTACCAATGATTATTTAAAAACTGTTGTTACTTCTGAAGATATAGGTGAAAATTTGATGTCATACTTAACTGTGATGTCTTCACAAGGCTTGTCTTAAACTATACCCCAAAACCCCAAGCACTTAGAACTAATGAATCGTTTGTACTGTTTTGATGAAAGAAAAGCATTCTAACTTGTTTTAACAACTTTTTTAAATAGTGCCCAACATGTCGAAGTACCATGGAATCCCTTTAATTGTTCTTATTATGCCAGCGTTCAAGCTGGAATTTACGAATAAGATGTGCTAATAAGTCATCGATTATTTCAGTTGTAAAAATTTTAATCGTTGTTAAAAATAGATTATAGAAATACGACTGTAAAAAAATAAAATATCTGCTTGAATTCACCAAATTTTAGGTTTTACTGCTATAGTGAGGTCAGTTATAGGGATAACATCAACCTCTAAATGACATCTGTTAGAAGAGATGTTTGCTAAAAATTATATTACATAGAGTTTGACCAGAGTTCCATCCGTTCTTGAGAAAAGAGGTGACTACTCTAAATATTGTCCATTATAAGGAGGTTTCACTGTTTTAAAAATTGACTCACATCAGTAGTGTCTACCCAACACACAATTTATGTCGGTAAATTGGCACCAAGGTCTGTGGCTTAGCCCTAGTGATTGGACGTGGTTATGTTTAAAACCCGTGGCCCATCTCGAATTAGAGCTGGTTTCTTAATGGTTTCACCACTTAAAGTTTGATACCTACCTACCTATATACATTTACTCGTTTATTTTTCGCCATATGTGCTATGGACAATTTCAATAACTTAGTTGCTCTCAAATTATGAGATTTTAGTAGATTTTTGTGTTTTTTATATGATTCAGAATTGCTTCTGGATAAATATGTTAAAGTATTGATTGATTTGACCTTGATAATTTAATGGTTGTCTGTGTTTACTATCATATCAATATAAATTCAGTTTTTAGTCTAACAAAAAAAATACGTGTGAGCTTAATAGTAAGAAATAATTTATATCTATGTTTTTACCTGTTTATTTTACTTATTTTTGGAATGTTAACGGTATTTTTATCGATTTTACTATGGGATTAAATTTTCTTCCGGTACAAATTACCACATAGCAAGATATATGATAAATAATGAAATGTATACTTACTTATTGACAACTTCTCTGGCTCAAAACGAAAACACACATTTGTCTCACCAAACAGGATCTGTAAGTTAATTTTTGTTTTAGTCTATACGTTTTTTAGATTTAAGCAAGAAGTTGAAAAGAACTGGTATATGTTCTTCTCATAAAATACATACAAATCATTGAATAAACATGATAATGAAGTGTATACTCACTTATTTAGAACGTTTCTATGGCTTAAACCAAATCACACACTTTTCTCAAACATAATAATACACAAACCAAATCATTAGTTTTATTATTTTATTATAGACAATGGAAATGAGTAGAAAACCTCAATTTGCTATCAATATTTAAACCTAAGCGTTATATTATTTAAAGACAGCCTCTTATTTCCTTGAAAAGTCCAGTGTATAGCTGTGAAATCAAGTTTTTATTTGCTAGCAACTAAGTAAGCCAGTAACTTTTAAATACTTTTGGCAGTTTAATACCTTCATAGTAATAAGTTTGAAAATCAAATTTGCCATCATAAGAATTTAAACAATGATTTAAAACCTTTACATAGATTTAATCGTCGTCAAGCTTCTAATCAAAAACAGACAAAAATAACTTTAAATCTTAGCTAGACACACGATCGTTTTGATATTTTCCATGAAACCACGTTGTTACCACCTATAGTTCTTGGTGTATTAACCGGCTGAAAAATCTAACTTCTGATAAGCTCTCGAATACGATTGAATAAAGTTATAAAGTGGTTTCCATTTTATAGACTATTAAAACAAAACCCAGATTGCTTTTATGCTTAAAGTTTCTTAAAACCTAGATCAAAACATAACAGGAATCCTGATATTCTATCAGAAAAATGATTTTTAATACGAAATTCACGGAATATTGAAATTAAAAATTTCTGTAGAGCTCAACAGTTTTAGTTGGCTTATGGAAGACAATAAATTCAGTTTTATAGGTATTTGAGCAAATACGATTACTTTTTAACCAGTCACACAAACCATGTAGATTAAAATTTATTTTATTGCAAACCGAGTTTAATGATTTGCCTATACAAAGAAGATTATTATCATGTGCAAAGTTATACACATAAGAGTTTTTTATAAGTTTTTATAAGAATAACAGAGGTCCAAGAACAGAACCTCGTGGAACACCGAACTTTTTTGAGAAGATTTTAACCTGTTAATTGAAAATGCTTTCGATATTGAAGATAAATATATTTTTGGCAGTTCCTCTTATGCCTTAGTGATTTAATTTAAGTAAAATATTATGGTTCACTGTATGGAATTCTTTTTGAAGAGTGATGAACGCGCCACAGGCAAAAGAGTCGTTATCGATAACTTCACGAATCAATTCGGTCATACTAACTAATACAAGTGAAGTAGAATGTTTATATCGAAACCTTAATTGTATATTGCTTAGGTAATTAAAAAAATCAAGGAAACTATAGACTCTGGAGTAAAGTAACATTTCAATGAGCTTGATGATTTTTGATAAAAACAATACAGGCCTGTAATTTTTTCAGTTAAGTTTTAAACCCTTTTTGTGCATAGGTATGATTGAGGTCAGCTTGACAATATCAGGAAATATTCCAGTAACAAAAGGAAAGTTGAAGAGTTATGAAAGAAACTCTTGAAAAAAGTTTAAGAACAGGTGCTGGTATGCTGTTAGGGTCACCAGATTTACCATCTTTAAGAAACCAAATAAGAGATACGATTTCTGTGTTATAAAAATAGAATTAGGGTTGGGGGTTTTCAAGTATTTAGTAAAATTAGTATGGGATGAGTAGATTCCAGCTTGGAGTTTGTAAATGACAAAAATAAAAAAAGAATTAAAAAATTCAGATATATCTTCAGGGTCAGTTAGTGTAGAATTATTAGAAGCAAGGCAAAGAGGGTAATACTCTTTTTTAGAACAAACATTTAAAAGATTTTTTATACCCTTCCAAGCTTCTTTTAAGTTACTGGCGTGATCTGAAAAATAATTTGAGAAATGATTTTACTTACTACGTCTTATTAGCGTTACAAGAAGATTACGATAACCTTCAAATTGATTTTTAAAATAAAGTGTGTTGTTTGCATCTTTTGCTCTATGAAATTTACTTCCATCCGAGACTGCTGTAGGGTAGTGGGTATTTTTGCACATGCATTTAAATTCTGCAGTAGACCGAAACTAAATTACATGTCTGAAATATCTAAAGTTTCTGAAAACAGAAAAATTACTCTACGCAACAGCCATCTAAAGTTAGATACCGTCAATCGGGGTGACTATGAAATCGGGGTGACTATGAGCGCCTCGTTTTTTCGAAATTATTCTGCTATCTTTGGTATCACCGCGGATATATTTAGATTTGATTTTTATTTCATGACTTAGGAATAAGTGCAAACTAGTTATTTTGTATGTTTGTTTAGTAGGCAGTAAATCCTAAAGTTTGCTGTGAACTATTTCAAAAAGTATAGCTTCAGGGTTATGCTGTTACCCTACATCCAATGATATTTAGAGAAAATTTAGGTTTAGGGTATGAAACGACAGACATAACCCTCATATTGGTGATACTGCTCACCTGAAAATAAAATTTTTATTTTTATGTTCCCGTAATGTAGCTTGCAGCGAACTCAGGATTTAACGTAACGTGTTTGTTTACACGTAACGAATTTACGCGCGAAAATAAACATCATAACATGTGAACCAATTTTTAAAAGTAACTGAATTTTAACTATTTTAAATACATTTGGCATAATTTTGTGATGTGCGTTTTTTTGTGCTGCAACATATACTCAATGTATTTTTAATAATCTTAAATTGCCTAGCCATATTAACTTATTTAATCTTGGAATTTGACATTTTAAATTAAATTTAAAATCATCATAAAAAACGATTTTTCTAAACTAATATGTGTATTCTGGAGCTCCAGAATATATTAGTTTGGGATATATATCTTTGTATCAATCAATCAAAAATATATTTTTAATAACTTCAGTTACAACATTGACAAATAAAAACTAGTAAAAAATCTCAAGACAAATATAACGTTTAATCCTAGCTATCGAAGAAAAACTGACGATGCGAAGTAATAACCTAACTTAACTTACCTCTGTAGTTTAGCTCATATGTCACTTTTTTAGGTGTTATTTATGCAATGTAAATGTCAATTGTTATATACTGATGCCCAAATAAATTAATTATAAGCTGTTAGCTTATATGAAATTTATTCAAGGTTGAGAGAAAATGCCTCAAAACTATGTAAGGAAAACTGGAAATAGAGCATAGAGCTACACTTCTGAATCCCTCAAAGAAGCTATTAAAGCAGTTCAAAAACGGACCCTATCAATATGCAAGGCTGCTAAAATGCATAATATCCCATTGGGTACACAAAATTTAAAGGTTTTTCAAATTAAATTTATGAAAACTTTCTTAGATAAGATTGCAAAGTGTGTCTACATTAATGACGAGGTCAATTTACCTGATGACCCAGGTCAGAAGAATATATAGTTCGCAAAGGATATGATCGACATGTACAGCGAAAACAAGAACATTCTAAACAAAATATTAATATAATGGTATAATGACTTCCTGGTTTCAAAGTAAGCGTTGGCAATGGAGAAGGTCATACTGAAGATTTTAATTGGAATTTAAAAATTAACTTAAGGGATGTCGACAAACCACCCCTCTCTTTCCACACACGAACACAACTTCCACACATACGCACACACAAACACACACGCCACATACACACACAACCTTTAATCTCATATTTGTTTTCCAATGTGAGAGAACCTTATCGAAAGAGAGTAAATTCATGTTTTAACGTGTTCCATGGAAAGAGTTTACCATTGGCATTGGAGAAAAATTCATTAACAAACTTTAAATTTTTTATTTTCAGATTATTTATACACTTACCGTCAATTTTGATTAAGGAATTGTAACGCAATGGTTGAGATAAAATTTGTGATGGTGTTATCATGTCAGAATATATTTTCTTTATGTCATTTGAAAAGCAAAAGTCTAAGTTAGATTGTAGAACAAAAAATTCACCAAATTATCATGCCACCATTTCTAGCGGTATGATTTTCCATTGGTGAACGCTATCGAAAAGTGGTTTTAGCCATGACTAAAAATTTTGAGACTAATGTCACTATTTTTCTAACCTCCTTCTTTGAAATCTTGACAAATTGTATGGATTTAATTTTACATCTTTTATTATTTCGTAGAAAATTTGTTTGAATATCTTCTATTGTGTGAATTATATTGTCTGGAATAACGCTGATCAGTATTTAATACATAAGCTGAGAAACAACTAATGATTTAAAGATTGGTTTTAGTAATAATAGACAAGTAATTTCTTAATGCAGTGTTATAAGAGAAATGTGTATAACTTCATTTTCATTTTTTGACCTTTTTTTCTTGTTTTTTTTTTTCAGAAGTCCCAAAAAACCTTTAGAAAAAAATTATGAAATTAAGTTAAACAGAAAACATTTAATTCCTTTCTCGCATATAAGATATCTTAGTGTTGTTATTGATGAACATCTAGTATGGAAAACTCACATGGCAAAAAAGTTAAGCAAAAAGCTAAATAGAAGTTGATGAAAAAACTCTTAGGACGCTGTACATTTCTTTATTTGCTTCTTACTTAAACTATTGCTGTCAAATTTTGGTTCAATGTGAAAATTCTCATCGAAATAAAGTGCTCTCAATACAAAGACCTTCCCTTAGAATTATAAATTTTCAACAATATTGGTCTGATACTTCACTAGCTTTTTCTAAATTCAAAATACCTATTTTTTTTGATACAGTTAAGTCTTTAAATATGTTATTTAACATTCCTTCTTGTATATCAAATTTTTTTACTGAATGTCAAAGCTTTCATAACTATACTACGCGTAATGTATTAAGTGGTAAGCTAAACATCACTGCTTTTAAAATGAAATATTTTTGCAAGTATTCAATTATACATCAGAGTATTTTTCAATGGAATAGTTCAATTGATGCTATTAATGAAATTTGCAAAATCGTTTTTGACAGTTTTCCTAATCTAACTGTATTTTTGATCTTTACAGGAAACAGCTTTATCATTTAATTAAAATCATCATTTTTTAGAGTCGTTTTTCTCAGTATTATGGGCAGGAGAGTCGGTATTTTTGTGGGTGGTGGTTAGGGAATGGTTATTTCAATAAACAGGTTTTTTCTAAATTATGTAAAAATTCTTATTGTATTTTCGCTCTTCTTTTAACGATGTCACTCCTTTTTTCAGCTTTACGCTATTGAGTGCTTCCGTCAAGTAACAATTTTTTTTTGTTTTAAATTTTTTTTTATTATAATTCTAATGTTTATTTAAATTTATTTATACATTATCAATTTGTACATTTAAACCATGTAAATTACAATGCTTATCGGTAATTAAATACTTATTTACCTAACACTACTATTTGATTGCTTTCTACTTCACCTAATACATTAACTTTATGATTCCTTTCTTGATCTATATTCATAACTTTGTGGTTTTTAATTTGACCAGAATCCTTACATGTGCACCTTTATATTGACCTATACCCATAACTTCAAATTTTGCAATTTTGGCTTTAGACCTGAAATTTAGAGTAATAAGATAATGTACAAAATAGATTTTTAAACTGAGAATGAATCTTCAAGAAAAAAAGTTTTATCACCGGGGTATGCAGAGTATAGATAGTTTTCGTTAATAATATACCTTTGATGTGACTATAATTCTTTATATAAAAAAAAAAACATAATTTCTAAACAGAAAATATATTAAATGAAAAGTGGAGAGAAGATCACATCTTGACTTACTCCTCTTTCTTGGTTAAAGTAATTTGTCATTCTACCACCGTTTAAAACACAAGATCCTTCCTTATGAAGCAAAACCTTAATTCATTTTTAAAAATTTTCACCGAAACCAAAATTTTCTAGAACAAAAATTAAAAGCGTGGATCCATTGAATGAAATGATTTTTAAATGTCTACAGTAGTTAAAAATATATTATTTTTTTGCACAAAATTCCAAAACATCGGATATGAGCTTACCTCCCTCACTAATAAAACGATCTTTTACATGAGCAGTTTGATCATGAGAAACAGTTTTTTGTAAAACTTTTTATTTTTGAAGAAATAGACTTGCAAATTAATTTTGTATCTGTTTAATAAAGGGATAGACCTCAAATTTTGTATTATTTATTAGTTCATCATTTCTTGGGTACTTATTGCCCTTTTGTAGAATTCTTCTATTACAGATAATATTTCCTTTTCTTTCGTTAGCTCACTTTTTTCATCCACTACCCTGCTTATATGAGTCTGCTCAGCTCTTTTCTTAAAAAAAATTTTCACCTTGTTCATATTTATCACATTTGCTACAAATAATTGAATCTTTTACATTATGATCTTACATTTCTTCTAATTCTCTCTTTAGATCATAAAAACAAGATATATTTTCTTTACTTTTTAGACCTCTTTCTAAGATTTTAATTTCATTTTCAATACTGCTCCAGCGTGACTTACTTTCTTTTACTAAATTGGTTGAAAATGCAATAGAAAACTTCCGATTCTCATATTTTAAATATTCCCACTCTAACTGAGAATTATTGTACGAAAAGATGTATTTTTGAAATTGATGAAAATATTTTTTTTTAATATTCATTTCATATAATTTTCGTTTGCTAATATGTAAGAATTAAATTTCCAAAAACCTTGTCCACAAACCGTTATTGAGATTAATGAAGGAGAGTGATCAGTGAAAAGATCAGGTAAAACAGAGACATCACTTATGCTATTTTCTAAGTTTTTGAAACAAAAATATAATCTAATCGCCTTTCAATGAGCCCATACGACATATTCTGTCTGAACGTAAAAAAAGACGTGTCAGGATATCTTATTCAAAATAAGAATAATTATGAGATATAACAGAAAAATTGTAAATAAATAAGATAAAGAGGAAAAAGTGATAAGATGCCCAAACAATGTAACACAAAATTTAAATTCCATAATTTAATTGAATGCGGTATTTTAAATTTCCGCATCCTAATAAAAAAAGAGTTTAGCTTTGTTTTCGTTGTTGTCCTAGTCATTCCTGCATCCTTGTTTTTCAAATGCCAATAGATTCAAAAGCACACCTAAGCCATCATTTCATTCCAAGTGGATCCAGTCTTATTATGACGCCAGTATCAGGGGGAACTCTATAATTAAAATTTTTATAATTATAATTTTATTTCAATTGAGCAAATTATGCCAGGATCTCTTTATGGTTGTCGGCATGATAATAATTGGTATTTTGGTGTTGCCAACTATATATCTGTTGAAAATGGTGATGTTAATGTTATTTCTTTATCATAAAGGCCTTTCAGTTCAGTTTTTTTGGCCTAATCGTGAAGATACCTGCTGGGTATCGATCCATGTTGTATGTATTTTAAGTGATTTGTTGAGGCCTAAATACCAGGCAAAACATGCATAGTCAAAGTGAGGTTGAATCAGTGCATTGCATAGAGGATGCTTTAAGGCTGGTGTTAAGAGAGATTTTTTTTTCTATATAAAGATCTAATTTAGGAATTAATTTTATTTAAAGCGGCGACCCATTGTCTTTCCACTCAGGGTTTTATCTAAAAAGTATCCTAGGTATTTTGCTGAGTTATGTTGTTTATTAGATGTGCATCTATAATTTATATTCAAGGGATCTGCTATTTCAGCTTCCATTTTTAATGAAAAGAGGATACGCTTGGTTTTTTCCTTTCCAAAGTGCATACTGAGTTTGTTATCGGCAAATCACTCACAAAGATTGGAAAAATTTTTTTTGCTGTGTTATCTATTATTTTAAGGGATTATTTTATAAGTTTTTGTTCCAATTTTTTTCATCATGGTTATATTTTCTGTGTACAATTCTTCCTACCTTATTTGAAATGAACTTTTAGTCCACGACATCCAAGATAGAACTTCTCTAAGTGGCAATTTTTTATTCACCATTCAAATGAAATGAAATGAAATCTTTCTATCTCACAAGTAATAGTTACAGCCATTTATCGGATATATCCAAGGGGAAAAATATGATGTATTCAGGTTTTTGACTATTGAAACATTTAGTTACACTAATTTGGATGAGATAAGAACCATCATATAGTAAAATAATCTGGTGATTGCCCTAAGTTAGATAATACATTCGTTTAAGGCGAACACTTTATGCAAGAAAAATTAAGGAAATAAAAAATTTAGTAGTAGTTAAATTTTTCTTGTCCCTCATAAAACTTACGAGAGTAACAACTATACACTTTTGAAAAAACTAAAAAGGTCCTGATTTTATAATACCAGTGAGGCATGGATTTTTTGAAGGCCAGTTCTCAGTATTATTATTCCTAGATTTACATATTTGCTAGATAAGCAGATGCCATTTTGTGTTGCATGGTTATGAGCATTTAATCTCAGTGAAAAGGTATTAAGCAATGGATTAGGGACTTAGTCATTTAGAGAGGCATTAACAAAGAGAATATTTTTCAGTTTGATGTCTAAACTGTAGAACCTTAAGATCCTGGCAGATAGCTGTACTAGATGCACGATAGTTTGAAAAAGATATTAATCACAAACATGTGTTTTGTAGAGATATTCTTTTATCAAAAAAAGAGGGTTCCCCTTCTGACCACAAATAATACTATAACAGGAAAAGTGGGATTCAAAAATACTAAAATATACTGACCTTAGAATTTCTGTGGGTAAATAATGTGGATAGCATGCCATTTGCCCTCCTTTGTTTGTTAGAAAGTTCATGTATGAGATGCCTAAAGGACAGGAATTTGTCTAAATGTACATCTGGATACTTAAAAGAATGGGATGGCATCTATAGTTCGTCATCAATTTTTGGTTTTAAAATAGGGTTTAGTGCCTTGTGCAGATTTCTGAAGAGAAGAACTTCTGTTTTTGTTACATTAAGAGCAATTTTATTTGCTTTAAGCCAGTTACAAAGGGAACGACAATCCTGGTTGAGAAGTTTGTTTGTTTAGTTTTTAAATTGAGTCATTTATGTAGAGAAGATTTATGTTGTCTGCAAAACGATGAACGTAGAGTTTTTGATTGAGGCATGGAGATAATTAATATAGATAAAAAACAGTAGAGGACTATGGAGAGAGCCTTGCGGGACACCTATACTAATATCTAAGACTTTTGAATTGAATCTATTCATGTAAACAAACTGCTGTCGACCAGTCAAATAGGATCAAAACCATTTATTAGACAAGGTTCTTATGCCATAGTGCTCAAATTTTCTCAGGAAGATGGAATGATCAACAGTGTCAAAAGTCTTTTTCAGAACAATGAATTTCCACTGACAAAGGTTTTATTATCGAGGGTATCCCGTATAAGTTCAGTTAGGCTGGCTAAGGCATGGAATGTTGAATGTTTTTCTCTGAAACCAAGCTGCATCTCAAATAGACTTTGTTGCTTAGAGAGGTAGTTGTACACACATTTATACATAAATTCTTCATATTTATTGTTTATATTTGAGAGCAGAGAAATAGGTCGGCTGGAATGACCCTATCTGTATTTGAAGTAAAGTCTCTAGAAAGTATTTTATGTTATCTATTGTCCTTTCTACTTCTAATAATATAGGATCTTGGCATGTTTTATTTGCTATGAAATATTCCTCTTTACATCTAAGTATTTTCTGTGCCTGTGGGTTTTCGTGATATATAAAAACAAACAAATTTAAAGTGTGGTAAATGTTTTGTTTGTCTTGCTATCTGACTTAGTAACAAAATTTCTTTAAGATTTATGCATTTGAAAATAACATAAAGACTGATGAATATCCATTTTTATATGAAGTTTATTAATAGGAAGTTATGTTATAAAGATCTTCATTAGATTAGCGTGCTTATTTTTTTTGCTCTCTTGTCTGTACTGTTTTTCAGCTAATTGATTAAGGATAGATGTGACTTTATTAAGTTGAATGTTAAAAGTTTTAAGAATTGAGTATATTTTAAACTTTTGGAGCAATCTTATAGATCATTTGCTGAGATAATTATCTTGAGAATGCCATAGCAGCAAAATATTAAATGCCAGCTATTATTTACTAACTAAGTATTACATTATTTACTAACTAGTCCATCTTTTAATTTCTAAGTTCGGTTTAGATGCCTTTTTGCCAATCCTGATAAAGTTGGTTGTATAAGTCATGTTTTTGTTTTTTTTTTTTTTTTAATTTTTTCAAAAATTAATCATTTCCATTATTTGTTTTAGTTTTGTTATGAGTTATAACAGTAGTGATGACGAAGATGATGATATACCAGAGCTTGTGGAAGGTGGAGGTCATGAAATTAAACCTTTAACAATAAATGATGTGAAATCTCTAGCAAGCCCTGAAGATAAGAGAATACCAGTGACAATTATAACAGGTTTTTTGGGTTCTGGAAAGACTACATTGCTCAATTATGTTCTCAATTACAATCACAATAAGAAGATTGCTGTTATCTTGAATGAATTTGGTGAAGGTGGGATAAAAATTTTTTTTTTTTATATCTTTAATTTAGGCATTTTTAATGGTATCTTTTCTCCATTCTTCTTGAAAACTTTAAAAAAAAATCTTGATTGGTTGTTGAAAAAAACTATTCATAAAAACTTGTTGTTATGTTAAACCTGTTGTCAATTGCATGTGGCTCAGAGGTAGGTCATAGATTCTACATGCACTAAGCCTGTTATTAGTCAGTCTGTCAGACTAATGCTTTGATGTAAAAGAGGAATGTTTATCGGCTTTTTACTTTAATTTAGAAAAATTTAAAAAGCCAAAATTGATTTACACTGTTTCACTATTACACTATGTTTCACATGGCGGCAGGGCTCAAAAAAAATTTTTTTTTCTCAATTTTATTTATTCTGGAGCAGATCAAGCTGGCAAATCCAACCATATTTGGGCATGCTGGAAAATTTTCTGATTTATAGATGCCAATCTAAATTGGCTATTGTTGATAAATTGACAAATAATTTTAAATTTGAATGTAAGGAAAAAGAAGAGAAAAAACAAAAATTTTCATATATTATGTTATAAGACATTTAAATTTTCTATTTTATGGTTTTGTATTAAATTTATAAAAATACTTGAATTTTTTAAAGGGGACTCTGGATTTGGTGGGGACAGACCGAAAATTTTCTGAGGGGGGGTTGTCAGTGAGGGAAGAAGACAAGAAATTAGTGGGGTGAACAGGCCAAAATTTGGCCCAGTGGGGAGTCCCCTCATATCCTCATTAGAAGAAACCCTAGATATAATTTTGTCATACTTTCTCAAATAATAATTAAAAAAACAGTTGGAAAATAGTTTATTTGTAAATTTTATTAAATGATTGTGTGTTAAAAGTAGAAAGAATATTACACATATTTTTTAGATGATCAAGACATTAGCTGTGAAGTTAACCACATACCTGAGCAAAAATATCAACCAAATCTTATCATATCTTTAAATATAAGTGCCTCGAAACCCACTTCTTCTGCACTGTATAAAACCAAATAATACTTCTGAGAAATGAGTGGTAATTTTAAGTGAAAGTATATGTGTTGAAAAGAAAAACAATAGAACAGCAAAAAAATAAACCTGCGGACGAGAGCTAGTTATTCAGTGATACTACGATTAAAAAGAAATATGTTGTATGCTTACAGTATATAACATACAGTCTTTAAAACCTACTTAAGATCAATTAAACAAAAACAAAAAAATAAAAAACATTTGGCGTGGAAGTTTTGTCTCTCAAACATATCTTTCTAAATAAGATTGTTATAAGATAATAGTTTAATCTTTTTGCAAATTAAGTCCTTTTTATGTTAAAAAATCTCACATGGGCTATCTGTGATGTAGTTGAATAAAGGGTTACAAAAGGTGAACCATAAAACCATTAATAAAAACGTGTCTTCATAACAAGTAAAAGTCTTCTAATGATAAAATATACTTGATGTCCCTTTCCTTTACGGTACTAGGTACATTACAGTTCTTCCTTTCCAGAATTTATTTTCAGTCGATATGATGCTAATTCAGTTCATAGGCCTTTGCTAATATTGAAATTCAGGGTCTCATATAGATTTGGCTACTATTCGAGTTGGTCGTCGTTCAGGAGTCGAATTGCTTTCAGGTTCACCGAACGTTTGTGTCGCTTGATTTTCAGGGTTCTCTAACATTACATTTTAAATTGCTATTAATATCATCGCACATAGCAAGCATATTACGTTTTCAGTAATATGCTTTCTAAGTATCAAATATTTAATAACCACAATATAATAATTGCACTAAATTTTTTCAAATTTTCAAGTTTCAAATTAAAATCTCCAAATTCTTTATTATTTTTTTAATGAATTAATCTAAAAAAAATTTTATCAAGTAGAGAGAATGGTTGTTTGGCTGAGCGTTTGAGACTTTGCTCTCTGAAACGAAAATGTGCGAGTTCGATGTTATATAAAAATAACGAAGTGATTAAATTGAAGTTTTTGTGGTTTAGCAGGACCGGTTGTTCATGAATAATTAACAATTACTTATAGTTGCTAAGAAACAAAGTAAATCATGTAAAAAAAATTTTTCACTCATTATGTGGTAAAAATTGATAATATTGGTTGCATATATGGGTAAACTACACAACAAGAGCTGCATATAAATGGTAGATTTTAATGTCTTCTAGCTATTTAACAAATGTCAACAAACATTATTTTAGAAGCAAAAAATATCTGTATAACTTAAAATTATAGCACTGCCTTAAAGTGATTTCCTGATTTGCTGATTTCTCAAATTTTAAGTAATTGTATCTCCACAGGTCATTTGAATATACTTTTTTTGAATATTTACCTTATTTCCCACCTGTTATGTCCATCCCTGTTGTAGAAAACAATAACTGCCTTCTTTAGTTTTTAAACTTCCACTTAAAGGATGCTATATTACAATTATGTGGTAATTCGCTTTTATTTAATTGACCGTGGTGTCACTTCTTATGGAATTCATGATATATTTTATGGCAGTTATTATTATAAACATATGAGTTTATAAACGAAACTATAGTGTAGATTATAGCATGAAAAATATTGATTTTGATTAATTGATAAAATCTATTTTTAGAAACAAACAGCAGCTTTTACTGGCTAACAGACGTAATAACTCTCTAAAATTGTTTCAGTCAATCTTTATTCTAGGTGTAGCACTGTCTTCCATACTTTTACTGGCTAACCGACGTAATAACTCTCTAAAATTGTTTCAGTCACTCCTTATTCTAGGAGTAGCACTGTCTTTCGTACTTTACTGGCTAACCGACGTAATAACTCTCTAAAATTGTTTCAATCACTCCTTATTCTAGGAGTAACACTGTCTTCTGTACTTTTACTGGCTAACCAACGTAATAACTCTCTAAAATTGTTTCAGTCACTCCTTATTCTAGGAGTAACACTGTTTTCCGTACTTTTACTGTCTAACAGACGTGATAACTCTTTAAAATTGTTTCAGTCACTCCTTATTCTAGGAATAACACTGTCTTCCGTACTTTTACTGGCTAACAGAGGTGATAACTCTTTAAAATTGTTTCATTCACTCCTTATTCTAGGAGTAACACTGTCTTCCATAGTTTTACTCGCTAACAGACGTGATAACTCTTTAAAATTGTTTCAGTTACTCCTTATTCTAGGAGTAACACTGTCTTTTACTTTACTTACTTTTATATAGTAAGCAATTTATTTTCCCAATAAGATAAGATCTGGCTTACCTACTATTTACTGCTATAGTTCCCCATTTAACTGACCTTGTTTCCTTTTGGTCTTGTTCTTGTCCTTGTGTTCTGGAATTTATTTAAATTGATATACCAACTAGACATTCTTATGCACCAACATTCTAGAGCACATACTGGGACAACTTTAATGATACTGCCTTTTACTGTATTTTTAATCAAATTCATTGCTTTACTATGCTCATCGAAAAAATTAGCTACACACTTTACTGCTAAACTATACACCTTACTACTAAACTATACACCTTACTGTTAAACTATACACCTTACTGTTAAACTATACACCTTACTGTTAAACTATACACCTTACTACTAAACTATACACCTTACTGTTAAACTATTCATCTTACTGTTAAACTATACACCTTACTGTTAAACTATACACCTTACTACTAAACTATACACCTTACTGTTAAACTATACATCTCACCACTAAAAATATCCTGGTTCCTCCTATAACTTTCTCATTTTCTGTCAAAAATAACTTACTGTGTGATCTTACCTGCAATTAATTTAACTGATTTTCCTTTACTATTTCGTGTGAAATTACTAGTGAAATTGCAAATTCATCTCAAAATTTTGGTTTGAGTCATGATTAGGAATTTGCAAACTAGTAATTTGACCAGCACTCATACGGAATGGTGTCCACATGGGACATAACCTCTGATGTTTGTATCTTATTAATGCTGCATTTTCTAGGGTCGGCATTGGAAAAATCATTATCAATAGGAGAAAAGGGGAAGGTTTATGAAGAATGGCTTGAATTGCGTAATGGATGTCTCTGCTGCTCAGTAAAAGATGTGGGTGTCCAGGCTATTGAAAATCTAATGAAAAAGCGAGGAAAATTTGATTATGTCTTGTTGGAGACAACTGGACTTGCAGATCCAGGTAAATTCTTACTCATAAAATATAATTATAGCAATTTTTTCTCTTAATTGTCAAATTAAGTTTTGATGTTGTATTTCTCTGGCTATTCCAAAGAATTAATAAAAATTTTTTTGGCTAAATATGATGTCAGCATTTCATTAAAAACTGCCTGTTTCTTATTTTCTTCCTGGAAAATTAATTTCCTGTTGCAATTTCAGACTTTTTTTAGCCGCCATTATTTCTTAGAAAGGAAAACTTTGTCGGCAAGCTTTATTTACACGAGTAATATAAGCAAATAAAACTAGTGTTGATTATGTGGCCCTATAAAAGTGGCTTTTAATACTTAAAAAATAGTTAAAGTTTCAAATAAAGAAAATCAGACTTTTTAAACATGAAATTGATTTTAAGAAGATTGAAAGATTTTTTGTCGTTACGCTAAAGAAAAAAGTTCATCCAATAGGACTTTTTTTACCTAAAAATTGTTTTTTTTTTTGGATTTTCGGGTAGACAGAGGATTTCCAAAAATTCACTGCACCAGAAGCAAAAGCTTTGTTTAGGATAGTCTTGGCTAAAAATGAAAATCTCATCAGCTAGAAATATATTGTCGTTTTATTTCATTTTATTGATATTACTATATTATCTATAGTTATAATATATACATATAGCTTTTAAGGATTTATAAGAAAATTTTTTGCTTTTATGAGCCTGAAGTTTTAAAATTTATTGGGAATTGATAACACATATGTATTTATTCCCACCATCAGAAAATAATAAATTCCTACTAGACATTAAACTTTGAAAGGCATGAAATAGCAAATTTTCTTAAATTGTTTTGATGCAGTGTATTTTTCTTATTATTATTCATTTACCATAATGGTGGGAGATTAACGAAATCCGGACTTAATAATAAAAGATTACCACCCATGACAGGGCTCGAACCGGACGCTTAAAAGCAACTCATAAAATGTACCTTATACCCTCTATATTAAGCTTATTGAAAGTAAAATAGTTATCATGAAGAATATTATTCACAAATTTTGCAATTTTGGTCATGATAACACTACAAAAAATCTTAAAAATGAAAACATGCAAATTTTTTGGAAATACCTAGTTTGAAAAAAATAGTTTAACCCTTTCATGACTGAGCTGAAAACAGACTGTGCACAAAACTACCCCATTTTTGCCTTTTCGCTATAGAAGCAAAACCACTCATCAGAATTTCAAAATTAAAGTCTTGTTATTTTTTGTTAGTAAAGTGGCTTTCATGTTATGAAAAAAAAAGATAGCTTTTTTTTACGTTGCTAAAAATTTGAAAATTTTCTAAGTTACAAGAGGGTCTTTTAACCCTTCACTCTTGGGCTATTTTCCTCTATATTCCCAGAGTCAAAATTGCTATTTCTGACCTGACTCCTTTAAAATGTTGTAGAGACTAAAGTAATAAACCAATCCTTATGAAACTTGGCTCCTTTTTTACTAACATATTTTTCTTACAAATAAAATTTTTTTTGAAAAAGTGAAATATGACGTCATTATGATGTCACATGAATAAAATTACTGTTAACCGCATGTTTCAAAAATCAGCTTTTTGATGGGCAAATAAAAAAATAAGTTTAAATATTATGTGATAAACAACTAAAACTCTATAAAAAAACGGTTTATCCATAGGGACTAAGAGTAAGGATGAAAGAATCCTACTCCTTTTGATTTTGTTGAACTATATTTGACAAATGAAATTATTGAACTTTTGGTTTTTGAAACAAATCGCTTTGCTGAAAGTTTCAGAGAGGACAACCCAGATAAAGCAGATAATACGTATGTAGGTAAATTGGGAACAGGTTACAGTTTTAGAAATGAAAAAGTTTCTCGGTCTAGTATTACTAATGGGAGTCATGAATAAGCCTAATATTCACATGTATTGGTCTACGTTTGAGCTATTTAGCACTCCGATATTCCTAAAAGTCATGACGGGCACTCGTTGCCAACTGATTCTGAAGTTATTGCATTTTAACAATAATAATGACCCTAATTATGAATGATGAAAACCGTGATAGATTATATAAAGTACGGCCATTACTAGAACTTATTAGACACTGTTGTAAAAATGTATTCTGTCTTGGACAAAACATCAGTGTTGATGAATGGCTTGACCTTTTCAAGGGATGGCTTTATTTCAAACAGTATATTTGTACCAAAAGAGCTCACTTTGGCATAAAACTATATAAACTGACAACATCCAGTGGAATAATACTAGATCTTTTAGTATATTGCGGTAAAGGTATGTTTTGTTGAATCAGCTCAATGTTTTGAAATCTACTACCTCATGGTCTACTTTACTACATACCCTCTGCCGCTGGTCTGATCGGCAGTTTTTGCTCACCTTCAAAGGGGATAACAGTTTCTTCCACAGTATTACTATTTTCAATATCTAAGTCAAATGGAGGGATTATAATATTTGAAAATTCAATTTGGGGTGCGTCCAATAATGGAGAAGCCTCTGGTATATGAGGGAAATCTGGTACTTGAGGAAAGTTTTTAGTCCCAATATTGTCCGTTATGGCTTCATTAGGAACTGTATTATCTTCCTACTTATATTCCCAATCAAAATCAAGTTCACTTTCATCTTCTGACAACTCACCAAGCTCCATTTCATCATTACTATCATCCATAACAAATTCCATAATTTCATTAATATTTGTGTACATTCTTTTACGCGAAGCCATTTTTAATTTGCCAATATCTCTGGATCTATGATAGATATTCGCATACAGTTTTCAGGCTATGGTAAATTTACCAGTCTATTTTTGCAAATCGCCGCCGATTGTATGACTCACACAGCGGGTCACAAGGAAAATTGGAGTGCAAGTTATGACCTGCACAGCGGGTTTAAAAAATTTTCTGTTCATTACTTCTTTTTTTGAATTTTTTGTGAAGTGGAGGACCAACTGTTGACTCCAATAGCCAACTTGTAGATATTTTATTTAAAAGAGCAAAGACTAAGAGGTTTTGTTTATAAAATAATTGTTTAATCTTAATACTTTTTCTAGGACCAATTGCTGGTATGTTTTGGCTTGACGATGCATTGTGTAGCCAATTATACTTGGATGGAATCATTACCTTGGTAGATGCTAAATATAGCAAACTTCAACAAAATCAACCTGGTGATGATGAAATATCAGACTTTCAACGTCAGATAGCATTTTCTGATGTTATTGTTATAAACAAAATAGACTTGGTAGATTCGCTTGATTTGAATGAGTGTCGTAAAAATTTGTTAAGTGTGAATAGTACATCACGTGTGCTGGAAACAAAACATGCTGAAGTTAACCTTGACGATATTCTTGATCTACATTGTTATGATGCAGGTGATATAAACACTAAGTTGGCAATACTTACTAAAGAATCACACATCGATAAAAATATATCTACAGCAACATTTGAGTTTGATGGAGTATTTAAGGAAAAGGATTTTGATTTATGTCTTGGTGAGATCCTTTGGTGCAGCGAGGGACTTAGTACTAATATATTACGCACAAAAGGTCTTATAAATTTTGCTGAAGACAGCACATGTTCATATTTGTTGCAAGGTGTTTACGAAATGTATGATAAATATAAACTGAATCATCGTGAACCGAAAAATAGGATTATATTTATAGGTCGAAATCTAGATAGAAATAAACTTAAGATTATGTTTGATGAAATAAATATTAACTAGAATTTTGATAATGGCAAGATTTTATCTCATAATTACTTCCCTCTATGGTAAATAGTATTAGACCTTGTTGGTGTCAGCCTTAGTAAGATAAAAGTTGAAAATTAATTGTATTATAAATATGTTAGAGAAGGTAAATTCCCTTGTATAGGGAAGGTTTAGCTAGTAATTTATGTGATTATAAATCTCTCGCAGGTGTACAAGTGTATAAGCAGCATATTAAACTGAAAGGAAAGTTAAAAACAGATAAAGAGTTGAAATGTAGAGCTAGCATAGAAAAGGAGACAAAAATAGTATAAGTGATAGCTGTTATTATATTATATTAGGCCTGTGTATAAAGCGTTATTTTTGGGCGTAATGATTTAAATGACAGAAAGGGAGTGTGTAATTTAAATGATCTTTTACAGCTTTAAAAGGCTTCACTGGTATAATCAAAACTAAAAAGGTTGGACGACACTGATTGTACTATTAATTGTTGAATTATTGAAGTAATGAGAAAGAATTACCTGGAATTTACTTGGAGTTAGATCTTAAAGAGGCCAATGTTTGAGTAAATTAAAAGCCAGTCTTAAATACTAGTCATAAAACAATGAAAAATGGACACTAAACATCAAATGATGATGTTGAGGTTGCTGTTGCTAAATGAAAAATAACTAATATCTTTGTTTGCTTGTTTGTTTATCTATTTTTAATAAAATGTGTCCGAAAATTTGATTCCATCTATGTTTTATAAATTTTTTTTTTCGAAAAAGTTTTTCACATTCTTTTTTAAGTTTGGTAAAATAAGTGATTTGCAAGAATCCATTTTTTTTTTTCTAATACAGTTTTGCGTCCATTTTCCCTGCTATCATGGGTTAGACTATACAGTAATCTACCAGTCACTTTTTATTATTTTATAACTCTTATTATATTTTTTTTTGGATATGCTGTGGTTCTTAAGGTGTTACTGATCCCCTCAGATATTTTCCTACTAGGACATCAAAACCATTTTATGTAAATTGTTTTTTAAGTTTTTTGAAAAGATAGCGACAGAACAATTTTATAATTATTCTATTCTCTAGACCGTGCACCGTGCACGAGGAATGTAATCAGTTCTGATTTTCAAGTTGGTTTTTGCTGACCATCTATCTAAAGTAACAGCTGCTTTCTATGGAAATTTTTATTTATTTTTTAAATCACATATTTAGTACTAAATTTCATTTTTTGTCTAGATTTTTGTCAAGCATCGTCCTGTTATAATTCAATAATATGATGAAGATTTAAACCAAAAAAAATTAATCTTAGTTAGAAATAAGAACTTATTGTAAATTATATTATGTGGTATTGTGTCTCATAAAAACCACTCTATTTAAAAATTTGTGTATTTCAGAGCGATTGAATTAACTTTTTGAAAATGATTTGTGATTTAATCCTTTCCCTTAAAATTCTTTATTTGTTATATAATTTTATTAAAATAGATATGATAGTGATTTATTTTTCTTTTTTATTGAAAATTCTTTCTTATTGCCCATAGCTACAGCAAACAATAATTATTATAAAATTAGTTTTCTTTTCATGTGGAAATAACTATATCATTGATGAAAAAACAAATTCTCCTAACTCGCCGTTTTAAGGAAAGTATATTTACAAATAATATATCAATAAAAAAAAATA
>JAUZNK010045058.1:0-16639 GCA_035046665.1 Euphysa ruthae | reverse complement strand
CTGATGATAGGAGCAGCATGACTCCTGAAACGTCGCTCAATAAAATTTTATAACTCATGACATGCGTTTTATTTCTTAATTATGAAAAAAAAACATGTTTAAAATTTCAAACTACCAATATTTAGGACTGAAATAAAATTGGGTAAATTAAAAAAAAATATATATATATATCATTGGAAAGCTTTCGATGATATAAACTAAAAATTGTCAGTAACATCGGTCTTACAATGTACTGGTAAAGAGTTACAAGCGTTTTTAATTAGTTAAATGATAATATTTATTACGATATTATCAAGGATCTGTGATATATGCGTGGATATCAGGATGATATTAAGGTAAGTCATAAAAATAACTTTTTTTTTCTTTTTAAATATCTTATTATAATATTTTAAAATATTATTGTGTATAAGTTATGCCCTGGTTGTTTATAATGTTCCTGTACTTATCATCACACAATGAAAATCAATACCATCTAGAGTAAAATAAAAGTATATTTGTATCGAAGTTCAATTCATATTACCCTGTTTTTTATTTTATTAATTGCATTTTTGGATAAAAAATTGAGTTGATTTTCATAATAATATTTGTTATTATTTGTCATGATTACGTAAACATTACAGATGATATTTACTGATTTATATCAAATTTAGAAAACGTCAACTCTTGGATTTAGAGATATGAAATTTAAACGTTTCCATATTTTTTACTTTATTTTGAAGCAGTTTTAATTATGATGGAAAAATACCCACCAAAAAGTATTACGGTGGTTTGAAAAGGGTTAAGGAGAGATAAAATAGTATTTATTTGACATTATTGTATTCATTCTAGAAATCATGGGCACCTCTAGAGATTAATTCACCGTATAAAAAGCAGAAGACAGTTGATTTTAAGAAACGTATTATTTGTCAAACTCCTAATCCCTCGAACTACAAAGAATATATTTCCAATCCATCACCCAAAGCATTTCAGAAAATTATCGACGCAGTCGTCATTAGATATGAGTGCGGAGAAACCAGGTTTTTGGAACTGTATCAATAAAAAAATAATAAAATGAGAAAGTGATTAAGTTTAAGAGTAGCAGACACCAATCCACTATCTGCTGCTACATTTGACATATAGTTTCATCGGAAATCCACTATCTGCAATTGATTTGACATAAATTACCATCGGAAATGTTCTATTACCACAAAAAGAATTGTAAAGCAAGAAGAAAGCCATGAAGCCCAAATAGACACTATTGACACTATTGGGCGTGTGATCTCTGATTTAGAACTAATTGATGCATAAAGTTCTTAACATGAATGATTTGTAAAGTTTATATTGTGAAATTCTACTTGGAACAATATGCCAGTAACTGGAACAATTTATTGTAAGAAATATATAAAATGCTAGTGCAGGAAAATATTCAAAATGTTTACGTTATGTTCAAATAATTTCGTTCCTTTATGTAAGAATAGGTGCGAAAAGGTGATGTCGGAAGAAATTTCACAGACAGCTATTCACACAATTCTTGAAGTGGAAGATCTAAATGACGATGTAAAGATACTATTCAAAGCAGCCTGTATTTTGAGGAATGAGACACTACAGCAGAAAAATTGGAGAGTTTACATGTATATTTTTAGTATTTACTTACTTCTTTTATGTCATGAGATTAAATTAACACTTCTCGAAATATGAATCTTTGGTTTTAATTTTAAAAACAAGATTTGCAATGCTTTTAAATTTCTAGGTTAAAAACTAACTTCACGGCAACACTATTTGCTTTTTTCTTAATTTTTTAAAAAATGTCATATAAATGCTATATCTTGATTAGTTTTGATAAAAAAACAAATAGAAGGAAATTAGGTTTTGTAAAAAAAAAAACCAAATGCATAATTTGAAGGATCCCAGTAGAATTAACCAACCTAGCTTTAACGAGTGAGTCATTATTAGTATACACAAATTTTTCTAGAAGCAACACCATTGGGTATTAATACTTTGCATGGAACAGCTATTTCTGTATATCAAAATGAAGTTCAGCACGGAAATGTACTTGGAAGAACCAGAGAAACAGATCGTTCCAATAAAAAGGCTGCATATTCTTATCTATCCGAAATTTTGTCATGTAAAAAACATGTACCAAAACCAATTAAATTACCGTTATTATCATAAGTTGTGAATCACTAGCCAGAAACTACGAAAAAGTTAAAAATTGATTTTGCCTTTACGACTGGCTCTTTAAGTCTAAACAAAACTGAGGAAACAATGTTTATAGGAATATGGGGTGCTTTTAATTCGGTTTTCTCAGTGACATGACTACAAATGTTTTTCTGTTAGCGCCATTAATTGATACTCCTCCTACCAACATGGATAATTTATACATTATCTATTGAAAAAGCAGAACATGTGAAAACTGAAACGCAAGGCTCTGAAAATATAACCGTCATTACTTTTGGTTTGCAACTTTATAATCTGGCTATGAAACTTTGGGTATCCAATGAAGAGAAAAAAGTTTATATTTCGAATCTGAGAACTTTATGTGGTATCTTGGGTGCTAGCTGCTCTCGGAAAATACATAGAGGGAAATAGAATTGATCAACCTTGGGTAGAGGCAGGTCTTTAATCGCCATCCACAGTTGCAAAGATACTGAGAGGTAAATAAATGTACAGACCAATTAAAGCTCATATAACAACTCTAACGTCTCTGCATCAATCATATTATGATACATTCTTAGATCTTTATCCAAAATATTTAAACCCTTTTAAAAATATATTCCAAAACTCGATTCAAAAAATGGTAATATATCAATGCTGATGGATGTCAAAGAAGAAATTGAAACAGATGAGTTGTTGAAAGCCATTGGTGAATTTAGACAGAAAACAAAATGTCACTATTTTTGATGAACTATTTCAACCAGTTGAAAATAAGCATTTCTTTTTAGGTAAAACTTTGCCAGTCAAATCGACAAAAAAAAAACAGCAAACCTAAAAGAAAAAAAGGACTGTTGCAACTATTCATAGTTGCATCGAGAAGTCGTCCAGATCTTGATCTGAAAGATTTCATTGGAAAATATGAATTTGGAACTATACACCAAAATCACTTTTTGCATCCAATGGTAATCTTTTGCTAGCTTACCACAAATCAAAAATTCTTCACCAAATGGTAATAATGATCCCATTAAATACTGAAACTATACTACTCCAGACATCAGTCCAGCAAAAAAGGTTATAATATATGATGGGATGGCTCACGTTAATACTAACCAGAAGACACATGATATCCAAACCTGTAGTGATCTTGTAATCCGATTAGTAAACATGTTAAACCATGCCAGTGACGAATTTAATGAGATTACATTCGTTTTTGATAGATGCCTTGATCATTCATTGAAAAAAAAAACGATTTAAATGAAACAGAGCAAAGTCTACCTATATCACATCCAAGACTCTAACATAATAAGGTAAGATAAATTCCAAAAGATCTATCTGACATTCCCACAAAAGCCGAGGTTACAGAGTACCTAGCTAAAAATTTCTATAAATATAGTAAAACACAAGAATACAAAAAAAAAATTATCGTTAATTTACTCTATCGGAAACATTACTATTCTCAAGAATCTTTTACAACATAATCAGGAAGAGGAGGATACCATTATGTAGTTGCATGCAATCACTCTACCAAAAGATGTAAAATGTTTGTATTTTTACTCCCAAATAATTCTTTAGAATTGGAAAATTAAACAAAAAGCAGGGCAATGATATAAGAAAAATAAATCATAACATGGGAAAAAAGCAGAGAAGCTTTACTGGGGTTTTCATGTGTTCAAAGGATCTGACCTTTCAGGAATGATTTCTTTTTAAAAACGTTTCTCAATGTTGAAGATGATATATTACAAGCATTAAAACAACTCGGATCTTGTATCTTTATTCAAAAGCGGGCAGCTAAAGCAGAAGGTCTTCCACCAACATACTTTGAGAGCAAACTGGGGAGCAATCACAAAATATTTTCCTGTTACACGATCCATGCGAATATGGTTGGAAAAGAGACGAGCAAGGTTTTCTTTTACCAATAATGAAAAAATGCCACCAGCTCCCAAGGCTTTAATAACCCAAATAAAATTTGACTGCAAAAGTGGTTGCTTACGTAACTGTAGCTGCCGTAAGAATAACTTATTGTGTACTGAGCTATGCAAGTGTTTTGATAATGAGGATACAGATTGTGTAAATGAAATTGCTGAGATTGAATCAGAAACATACAGTAGTGAAAGTGAAAAAATGTTTTAAAGAGGCTTCATAATCCTCAATGGCTGCACAATAATGTTCAAATGGTCTATACATTATAGATTGTTAATATAAACTAGTGATTTTTTATATAAACATGTTTTTTAACTTGTGTTTAGAAAATGCTACCGGTTTATCAATTTTTAATTTCGAAGTAATAAGACCTATATTTTTTCCTATTATATTACCACCACAATAGATTTATTTTTGTGCAACTGTTTAGTGCACACTAATTTGATGTTATCTCTTCGTAAAAGATTATTAATGAGCTACCTGCAAAAATTTTTATAATATCTTCAATATTTTTTCAAAAACCAATTTGGCGTTTAAACTATTTTTGCATATTTTTTTACTTAAATAATCTGTCACATGACTAACAAGACTTTTCACTCATTACCATTTTATTTTCAGACCTAGGTTGTAGTGTTTTTTGTTTACTTTAACAACAGCTTTTCAACAATGACAACATTTAAACAAAAAAAAAGAAAAAAAATTCCAAAAATGGTCCAGATTTTCCCCAATCCCCAAAGTGAGTAGAATTGCAATTTAAAAATTTAAACGTATTTTCTTTTGTTAAATTGATACCTAAACTATAATTTGATAAAAAATTGCTTGGAAAGACCTTTTTCTTTTTGTAATAAACAGGCCAACATAAGTTTCTTTGTTCAATTCCAAGTAAGATTTTGTAGATAATAGTTATTTTCAAATATGTTTTTGTTATTATTTAAACAAATTAACGAGGAAAATAAAAAGAGAGACAATAGTTAATTCATGAGCGAATGAAATTATGTACTTTACAAAAAAAAATTACTTGAAAGGGAAAAAATCAACTCATAATCACTCAAAATAAACCTTAACTTCTATAAGTTTGATAGTTTTTTATTTAAAATTTATTATACTGTTTTATTTTTCTGTTTTACAAGTTATTGTTACACTCACCTTGGCAAACTGGCAACAAACCAGACCATTTACCACTGAGCATGCATTTCCTTGTGTCTTCACCAATTAACCGGTAACCAACATCACATGAATATTTCACACTTTTACCAAAGGAGAAATCCTTTCCATCAATACTTCCATGGCTTGGCTCGCCAGGATATCCACAACTATTATCTGCAATATAAATTAGATTTTCTCATATACTTTAGGGCAATAATTTCTAAAAATACATATTTTTATTTAATGTTTTTATCTCTTTATGTAATGATAATGAAATGCAATAAGAAAAAATGTGTGGTGATATGCATTTATTTTGCAACAAATTAATACCTCTCTTACTTGTACAAATATTTACCCGAAGTTAGAATGAAAATTTTGTTAAAAAAATTTCACAAAAATTCATACTAGCAAGAAATTTAGTACACTATGGCAGTATGTACACTATAGCAGTATTTAAGAATCGTTATGAAAGCATGGAATCATTTTCCTGTCGGTTATTAGTTTAAATGCTTTACAAAATAAATTGGTCATAGTTTGAAACACTTGAAAAATTTGTAACCGTGTCTAAATCATCTTACAAAAGTTTAGCATAATCTACAACTGGATTAGTCACACTGGCAATTCTACAGTCCTGTATTCAACTCCCAAACTACCTATTAAATTTTCTCTTTCAAGGTAAACGCATGATTTCAGCTATCCCTCTCAGAACTGATAGCAACAATATGAAGCCATCTCAGTTTATTTGATGGACTTGTAGTCATCTATATTTAAATTCATATCCAAAATTAATATACGGCAGACATCCTATCATTCAGCCTTGATTAATCAATTCTTCAAAATTAGAAAATATACCAAATTTTTCTTTAAATATGTATTTCCAATTTTTCAGATAATCCTTCACAGCCAGTTATCACAAAAAAATAATAGGAAAATTATACATATATTTTTAGAAATCTCTAAATATATAAAACAAAGTGTTTGTTTTTGTGTCTGTCTGTCTTTATTTTCCACCACTCCTCTGTACTTGGGAAAGCTGAGAGTCTGAAAGATTTGGGGAGAGGGGGGCAGAGTCAGATGAGATTTTTTTTTTTTTTTGGATTAGGCCTTGACTTCACTGCTCCCTGTTTTTCACATGGCCAATTTTATGTTGGATGTTCTTGAGTTGGATACATCAAGAACTTGCACATACATGCTCCAGAGGACAAAACCAAGAACACCCTCTACAAAACCATCAACATCGTCTATAAAACCAAGAACATCGTCTACAAAACCAAGAACACTGTCTACCAAAAGTTCTCAAATGATATTCCAGTCCATAAAATTTATACCAATCTATACACTCAATTTAATATTAAATATTAAATTATTGTGATGTAAGTAAAGCAAATGGCATTATTTAAATTCAGTATGTAGTAACACATTTCCATTATATAGATATCTGTGCACAAGAAAACCTTTTCCTAATACATGACAATAAGGGCCGAAGGCAAACCTAGAAATCGGGCCTGGGGGGGAGGCCGAGATCTGCTAGTTAAAAATAAAATGTGTAGATATATGAAACAAAGATAGCGTATGTGAAATAATTTAATTTGTTTGTAACTTAATTGATAAATTCAAAATGAAAGAGTATTTTTAGTTCAAATTTAGGCTATTATGGACCCGATTTTGGACTTCTCTTTGCTACCATAAAATGTATCAGCAATACAACATTTACCATTCAGTGAAAAACATGTACTATCTAAAAACTGCTTATAGAACTGCCTATCTAACGAGCAGAAAGTATATATTTTTTTATAGGTTTCTCAAAAGTGCAATTGCACTGTATCACTGTATCATTGTAATACAAGCAGCATCCTACAACAGCAAGACAGGACTGAATAAAGAGATTAAAATTATAGAATTAAGGAAGATTTGTAAAGCTAAGGTAGTGAAAAAGTTTTATACCATCACTAACAAGTCTAAATTTGTGAAGTTGTTTGAAGTGTAGGAGGCATCGTTAGTTTGTCAAAGATAATTTTGAAGCGGTTAACAGGTAAGAACAAATTTTTGAAAATTCTTCTAAGTCTTTAGAAATTGGTTAATTTAGTATTCACTCAATGTGCAAAAAATATAACAAATGCATTTTCAACAACTTGGAAACATTTACATAGTCTATAATTACAAATCTTTTGCACCTTAGTTCATTTTACTTTGCAATCATTATCTATACCTTCCTAAATCAAAACTAAAAATCTCAATCACAAGCAGCAAATATAACTAAGAAATCATTCTTAACAAATTCTTTGCCTCCTTGTGTCAAAATCAGATGACACAAGGTTTTGTCTAGCTTAGGACATTATACATGTTATATGTGTGTGCTTTCCATCAATGGTGCTAATAGTTTGCAAAAAATTCCGTTGCTTTTCTTTAAACTATTTTGATATTTCCTTCCAAACCTTATTTGATCTACTCATGACCAATAGCAAGACATCTCGGAGCAAGCACCAGAAGAGCAACAGGCAGTAAATATTTGCAATAACCTATTTTTTTCATGTTTAATGCTAAATTGTGCTAAACTTAATAGGTGTTTAAATCAGTCAGGACTTTTGTGAAGAATTGGAACCTATAACAAGAAAAAACACACACTGTCTAACTTCTGCAATGTTATGCACATGTTATGAAATTAAATGGAAGCTCCAGCATAAAAAAAGTAGAGATACATTTTCAGGACTCATTCGCAGAGACCTAATAAAAAATTCATTGTATTTCTTTAAGTCTTTCAATATCTTATTTTTTCATGTAACAAGACTGATACAAACCGAGCTCCGAAACCAAAACAAACCGAAATAACTGCTGTTATGTACGGAATATTCTTACAAATTAATATTCTTATGAAAAGCTTTTGATATACTAAATCATAATGAATTATTCACAAAATTTTATGCATTTATAATTAGAAAAAAGGTCTTAAAAAAATCTAAGGAGCTATTTTTAACAAGTAACCTGAATTTGAACTGAAGCCATTTGAAAACAAAAAAAATGTATTATCGATTTTCTTCCTCCTTTACTTTAAAATTAGACAAACAAGAAACTTCTTTGGAAATCCAATATCGTCACATCATTTGTCTCATTACCCCTTAACTCTATACAAAAACAGAAAAAAAAAAAATGAATGGATTAAGCACTGTAAATAACGGTTGGTCATTGGTCAACGACTGGCCAATATGTTATCTTTGACCGCCTGTCGTTTATTCTACATGATGAAATTGACCAGACACTTTTTCTAATCTAGAGTTTTTCGATTTCCTCACAGAATAAGTTTCAGAAGAAAAATGGGAATATCCTCAACAAACATGGAATAATGTTTTTACTATTATAACACCATGATCAGTTATTTCAACTTACGAATAATTGATTAGATATTATTCATAGCAAAGCAAACTAGTTGCCATAGATGTAAACTTTTTCCTGAAAAAATCAATTTCTATGAGTCTGTTGCTAAAGTATAAAAAAAATCTGAACAGGTAACATGATTCCAAACAAAAAAGAAAGATTTATTTACTCAATCAATTTTTTTTTCCAAAATTTCTCATCAGTTAATAGTTAATTTTCCACAAGGAAGAATGTATTTGCTTAAAAAATATAATTTTAAATAAATTTAGAATACCTCCCATTCTGAAAAAAACTATAGGACTGCTTCAGAACCCTCAGTCAATCAACTTTGTCTCAAAATGTAATCTTTAAAGCATTCTCATAACATTTTGAAAATATCATTTTTAGAAAAAGTTAGACTTATTCCCAGGTCTTGGAATGCAATATAATAAGTTTTTGTCAAAATTATTCAAAAAGTCAAAAAAACAAAATTTTGCTTAAATCTCGTTAAAAAGTTTTTCCAAAAACCTGCTTTGAAGAAAGTTTTTAAAATTAAAAAAAAATTGATCTAACAGCATCTCAGAAAATATTTAATGACAAGAATGCCCAGAGGTATGCACAATAGTGAAATCAAGTCTTCTATTTCTTGATTAAAAAAGATTAGGTTCTGCCGAACATAGTGCAAATGTTTATAGGCAGGCACCACTCCAATTTTTATGGACAGCTTATACTTTGAAAACGTAAGGACAACCTACAGTTAAAATATTTATATACAGCTAGCGGTTTAAGCATTTATGGACATTACTAAAAATATGGACCTTCTACACTTCAAACGGTTATGGATGACTTACACTTCAAACATTTATAGGCATTCTATACTCAAAATAATCATGGACAGCCTACACTTGACATATTTATAGAAATTCTACATTTCAAATATTCAAGGAAAGCTTCCACTTCATATAAATGTAATTTATGCTGTACAAAACATGAAAGGCTTACAGAGGCACTTTGGTACAATTCCACTCCAATCGCCATCAAGTAAACATGTTCTCATTGCTGGTCCTGATAAACCAAAACCAGGATTACACCTGTAAGTGATAACATGATTATGGCTAAAAAGGCTTCCAATGATGGTACCATTTGCTAGTGGAGATGGGCTTCCACAATTCACAGCTATAACAAAAAAAATTTTATAATAATATTTTCTTAAAATGGTGATAGCAATAAAAAAGCACAAATATAAAAAACTTACTTCAAAGGGCATTTGCCTAATACCGAAAATGAGCAGGTGTATTTACATCTGAGTTGAAACTTTTGTACATACTTTGGCCTGTTTAATTTGTTCAGGGGCATCTTTATAAAAATATGGAAAAATTTAATAGACCATTTTCACGATAATTTGTTTAATGAATGAACAAACAGATACAGGTGGATTCAAAGGTCCCAAACGGCTTCATCTGGGGTCCAAAAACAAAGGCGGCTAAATTTCGTTTTTAAGAAAAAAATAAGTTTTGATAAGTGGCCATATAGGTCAAACACATCCTCTCTTAAAAAACTTAGAAAACACTCTATAGTTCTTTTATTTTTCTAAAAAAACTGTAAAAAAAATATGAAGAACAACAGTTATCGAGAGCCAGAAATTTTGGTAAGTGGGAATGTGGGTAAAGAAAAAATATAAAATAATTTTTATTAAGAAAAGTAAAAAACTGTAATTTTTAGCATGGAAAAATGTTCATATTTTGAAGCTTGTGGTTATCAAAACTTTTTCAAAAAACTAAAAGCTTTTTTAAAACAAAACAAAATGGTTTCACAATCAAGATATGGTTCACCTACCCTGGTGCACCACAATTATTTGGTCTGCCAATAAGCAATTACTGCTTTGGTAAACCTTATTTTATTGATGTATCTCAAGACAAGAGAAACAAATTAATTTTTTACACTTCATTATATAAATCAAATTTTTTATTTTTTATTTTGTTTAAACTTCTACTATCAAGTCAAGAATGCTTCTTAAGCGCTTCCAGATCAATACCATACAATGAAATTTTGATAAAGAGACATTTTAATATGGCTAAAGTTTTTTTCATAGCAAGTGTATCAAAACAACTTTATTAAATTTAAAAATAATAATATATAACACTAATTATTTCATTGAAGAAGTGTTAAAAAATGATATGTTTAACTCTTTAGGAAAAATTGGACTTCTTTGATATTTCATCATAAGTAACATATTTTCTAGGAATTTTTATAAATTTTGAATGGCACAAAAATTTTTTTTCACAGAGTATAGATTCTACCGAGAAATAAATTCATTTTAAAGATGCAAACGCAAAATAATTTCAAGAAATTTTTATTTGACTTGTTTTATTTGTTGTTATAACTTGGACCATAGTTGTTTGCTTATCTTAACTCTTGAAATAAGTACATTTAATCTGCATAGAAAAATGTTCTACTTTTTTTAGCAAATTTAAATTTTAGAAAATTAACATATTTCAAAAAATTTAATGTTTGATTTTTCAAAAATTATAAAATAATTATAAAATAGCATCCTACATTTTTCATTTGGGTCTAATTTTTACTATTGACGTAAAATTAAAGAAGTATGCATAATTTGCAAACATCTATCATAAAAAAAACTCTCTGAATTAAAATTACCATAAAAATCAATTTGAGACAAGGCAAAAAATTTAAGGTGAGACTTCCATTAAATTCAATTCAATAAGTTTATTTAAATTTGGAAAATTTGGAAAAGAGGACAAAAAAAAAAATTATAGAACACGGGCATAAACTAGCAACATTATCTGAAATATTGATAGAAAGTTTCTCAGACGAATCATGGCACACAATTTCTTATTTGCCTTTTTACAAATACTAATATGATTAGAAAAAGACAGTCTGTTATCAATATTTACACCTAACAGTTCAACCTCGTTTTTGCAACAGTCTTTTTACCACAAATAAATAAAGACAAATTTGTTGTCAGGCTTTTTTCTCCAAGAAACATCATTTGGAATTTTGAAGGGTTAACGACAAGGGAATTTATAGAAAACCAAGTGCATATATGGATTAATTCAACTTTTAGTTTGCTAATAACTAAATCAACAGAGGTATTGCTATCATCAGCAAAATTACATAATTCTGTTTCTTTAAGATATTAATTAAAATAGGACCTAAGATTGACCCTTGAGAAACTCCATAAAGTACCTCCAACCACTTACTAAATGTAGAGCTTAATTTTACTCTCTATTTACGTCCTATCAGATAACTCTTCATCAAAAGAAAACTACGCTTTGAGAAAACAAGGCCTCAAGCTTGGCTAGTAAAAGGTCATATTTGATACAATCATAAGCTTTAGATAGGTCAGTTAGAACTGTAGCTATTATTGTTGCTACTTTTGCAAAAGACTTATGCAATTCACGTAGAAAAACCTTTTCGGAAACCAGATAGAAAATTTGAAAACCGCTCTTTCAAAGACCTTTGAAATTGTAGGCAAGATGCTAATCGGAAGATAGTTTTCTTTATTAGACACATCTCCTTTTTTAAATACAGGTATAATATCAGCCCGTTTCAACTCATCAGGAAACTTTTTGTTGTTAATAGAGGTATTGATACAATCCGCTAGATAACTGCAACAAGTTATGTTGAAAAGTTTTAGAACTGTTAATGGTATACAACCACTTCCTTTTTTAAATTTCTTAATTATATTAAAAACTATATGTAGTTCAACATGTTTAAAATCAAATAAATATTTACAAGGGTAGATTTCTCTTGTTTTTAAAAAATAAGAAATTAAATTATATGCAAGTTTGAAGTATCTATTACATTGTGATAAATTTTATAAGAGGTGAAAACTTACGAACACAAGTAACTCCACTAAATGACCAGCTGCGGTCTGATTGGCATGTCCTGTAATTGCTGTTCTTCTTACTAAGCATAAATCCTTCATTACATTTAACAATAACAGTAGCACCTTGGGTATATGATGACCCAACAATAAAGCCATTTGTTGGAGCCTGGAGAGGAGAGCAATGATAAGCTGAAAGATATATTTAAAAAGTATTTACATTGTTTATGCTTTAAAAATTTAAACAATTGGGAAACTCATGTTTTATTACAAATTTAAAAATATTAATTTTTACAGATATAAAATTAGATTATGACAATATATATTTACCTAAAATAAATTTCGATGATTGTCAATAGTGATACCGTAGGAAATATGCAGTTACATATTCAATTGATAGTACCTTTAAAAATCTGTATTTTGAAGCAAAATCTTACTTTATAAATTTACTGTTCTAGATGAATCATAAACCATATGCTTTAAATATATATTAGCGATTCAAAACCATTGGTTATTCACTAATATTAATGAAACATGATCATACTTTAAATATGTATAATTATAATTACATATTTTATTTTAGGAAATCATCATCATATATTTTGAATTCAGAGCCATTCATTCTAAATATATATTAGTGAAGCAAAACCATGTTTGAAATTTATAACCATGTGTTTCAATCATAAATTAGTGAATCACAACCACGTGTTTTGTAAAGCTAAAATATATATTTTTTGAAATTACACTATGATCTTATGAAATTGAATGTCGAAAAATTATAATTAAAATAAATTCTATCCACTAACTCTTTTGTTATGTAAAAAAACTTAAATGCGAGGTTTCTTTGAGCAGGTAAAAAAAGAAACAAAAAAAAAAAAGAACGTATTTTAAGACACTTAGATATTATATTTATTATGCTTTAAGCAGATCGATATTATGCTATTACATTTCGGAGGCAAAGAAAATTTTATTAAATTAAAATTGCTGACATCACGATATATAGAATTTCCAGTTTTATTATTTTGGTCAACTATGACAAATAAAAAATTATGGAAAACAAAAAAGTTTCATATTCATGCATATATATTCATGTATAAAAATTATGATAATGACTACCAAAACGGGTTCTTCACCTTCGAAAAAAGTTTAACAAGCTTTGCTATGGTATATCTCTAAAATTTCTTAGACACGTTTTAAAACTGGATTTTCCCATTTTATTACCAACCGCTTCATAAAAATTGAATATTGATAAAAATTGATACTCTAATAATCAGTGTTCAAGAGGGAAAATTTATCAAATACTTATAAATTAAATAATGATTTAAATAAACATTATTTGTAATTCAGAATAACAATTTTCTAGGAGTTACTATTCTAGCAATTTGGAAATTCAAACAATATTTCAAAATCCATGAGAAAGAATTATAAAATTAAGTGACAAATTGACGTAGAACAAATAAAAGGATACAAGAGGTTAATATTTTAAGTTAAACTGTTCTTGGGAAATTCTTGGCTTAGCTAATCTTCAATAGAGGGTAAGTTTTAATGGTCCAACGCAATCTTTGTTCAAATTTAATGCTGGGGTGCCTCAAGGCTCAGTTCTCAGAAAGCTTTTTTTTATAATCTATATAAATTATCTCTCTGAACATCCTCCGCTCTGTAAGTAAACTGCTTTCTGACGATATATCTATTTTCAAAAAAATCTTAGAAGATGCAGGACTCTGCTGTAACAATGAAAGACTAAGTAAACTCTGTCAGTTCAATAAAAAATTTCTTTTAACAAACAAACAACCTGCAGAAACTTTCCTCACAAAAGCAAATGCATTTTACATCCATTTTTAATTTTTAACAAAGCTCCTGTGAAATTTTCTTAAAAATATATAACTTTAGTCATTGTTGAAGTTCAGTTGCTTTAAATCTCAACCCACCAAACACAGCAACATTTACTTACCAAGCAGAACGTTGAATATGTTTTAAATATTTTATATCATAAAAAATAAGGACGGCATTACATTGAGCAATGTTTAAGGATATGAGTTTGATGGGGTAAAAACACCACATCCAATAAGAACACAGTGCACAGGGGAAAAACTATGTAATCATAACTTACGAATACACCTTGGTTGCACATCACTCCATGACCCATCTTTTTGACATTTTCTCACCTTTGGACCAACCAACAAAAAGTTTCTCAAACAAGAAAATCTATATTGGGAGTTTAAACCTGATCCATCTTTTGTAGCTTGGCCATTATACGGACTTGGTAACATTCCACAAGTGATTTCTAAGTTATACATATCATTAAAATATTAATAGATATTTTCATTATAAATAAATATTTGGACCTTCCATCACAGCATTATATCTATTTAGGTCAAATTTTCCTTTTCTTGTAATTCAAAGATTTAGAAAAAAAAATTTTTAAATGTGATTCATATTATTTGTATTTTCTTACGAGCATATTGATTGTATTTTTTTATTTTTTAGTAAAATAAATCAATTTTAAACCTGGAATAAAATCAATTATTATAAGGTGTTCATCAAGAATAGTGCTCAAAAATTTAAGCTATTCAATGAGTACAGTACTTCTAAAAAAATAAAAAGTGTTTGCAGCTTAACTTTAGTAGTTAAAAATTTAAACAACATTTAAATTCACAGCAAATGATAAAATTTATAATTGCTTTAAATGCATTTGAACTAATAATAAAATTATGATTAATTAAATGATGGTAGGCATGATAAATTTGATATAGGTCTCATTAAAAATATTTTAATTAAAAGTGGTTAAAGAAAGTTATTTAAAAATTGAAATTTAGAAATAATTCCATCAAAAAGAAATTTGCTTTAGCTGTAAACAAAGTTAATGGTATTTACCATTGCAAATAGGGGTAGTTCCAGACCATTTTTTGTCAGCTCCACATATTGATTGTGATGGCCCATCAAGTCGAAATAGATTTTTACAACTAAAAGTAATCTTAGTGCCCAGGTCTCCATAACCTTGAGAAACCTGGCCATTTCTTGGTGCTTGTATTTTTGGACATGACACCTCTAAATTAGAAAAAAAAACATGCTTCAACATTTTCATAAAAATTCAAGATTAATAACCTCATGGAAACTACCTTAACCCTTAAGACTCCACTATCTGTGTGTGTGCTAATGTTCAAAAAATATTGAGGTCGTGGGTTTTAAAGGTCCAATGATTTTTTTTTAAAAAATGAGAATTTTATTATTCTCAAAACGACTTGAGTTTTGGATTTATCAGTAACAAAGAGTCATTAAATATATTCCAAAAAATATTTTCTTAAAAAATATATAAAAAAAATTCATATTAAAGCACACTTAACATGTGATAATTTTTAAAGCAAGTTGCGACACAAACTCCAACATCACATTTAATATACATAAACTGTGAATGCCGATGTGTTCCCTGGTAGGTAGAAACAAAACATCATCTAGAAGGATTTTTTTCAAATCAGTTTCTGATACATAGCTCAGAAAGTGGCAAACGGTCAATCTTATTGGGTTGTCTGCCTCTAAACTAGCACGACTTGATTTTTTGGTATAACACACCCCATATTTTACAAACAATTGCGATATCCTCAATAAAAATTTCAACAGATTCAACGTGCCACCTTTCTCGACAAATAAATCTGTGCATTGAATGCAGCATGATTCAATAAATTGCAAAACGTTTTCATGTACCCTTTTTTCACACCCTTACGTTTGACTTCATATGATGTCAGCATTTGATCATTTTTATCAACACCCCATACTCATACTATTAATAACTAAAGGAATTTTTTTAGGTTTACCATCTCAAACAACTACTTTTTCTCCATCATTTACACAAGTAGACTCATATAAACAATCTTTTTATCTTTAGTTTTTTTTTATCTTTCGTGTCATCATAAGATTTGTTGTTTTCTCATACAATACTATTTGCTCATCTTTTTTCAATTCCGCTGCTTTCAATTTGATAGGTAAGCCTTTACGATCTTTACAGAGAGTGCCAATGGTATCAAGTGTTGTTGAGCTTTGTTCATTTCTTTGATAGCACCATGCCAGGAAAGAATTGTTGTATCCCACAGTGCACTGTTTCCAAAATCTTAAGCATGAAGGTATTTGACTCTATCAAGTTTCCACACACAAAAGGATGAATTTTACACAAAATAGAGGAAACAAGTATTAGCCATCATTCAATGAATCAAATTTATTTCACGTTAATGGTATAAAATACAAATA
>JAUZNK010045047.1:0-16640 GCA_035046665.1 Euphysa ruthae | reverse complement strand
GTATGTATGTACGTATGTATGTACGTATGCATGTCGTATGTATGTATGTATATGTACGCATATAAGTATGTATGCATGAATGTGTTTATATATATATTTTAAATTTTAACGACAGCAAACAATCAATTAAATAAAACTGTGATTATAAACTCAAATATGAGTTACCTTCTTTATTCAATTCTAAATTTACATAGCAATAATAGTACAATGATAAAGCCTATATTTCGTAAATTTTCGTGTGCAGTCTCTCTAAATTTCATCATAAAATTGTACACTTAGTATCACTAAACTCAAGATTCAATAGAAAAATTTCTGTACAACCACTACTCATTGAAACTTTATCAGTTATAAATAAAACTACAGCATTTTCTATAAGAAAAAATGTTTCCTCACCTTATCCAACTTTGAAAAAGGATCAGTGGGATCAGTTTCTTTATCATCCACCTCATCTAGAGGTTGACTACCAGCTAAAAGAACCTTTTCCACATCAAGTTGTGTTCTCAAGTAGTCTTCATATAAATTATATCCATACTAAACCATATAATAGAGTTATCAAGGAATGATTTAGATAATAAACGTTTTTCATTTTTATTTAAAGTGAATAGTAGATTACCTGTGATATTGTAAATCTTAGGATAAATTTGTCAAAATTAATACACCAACTACCGCAAGAAACTAAAAATTTATGTAAAGCTAATATACTAATTAAAATTAACACATGGTCAAGAACTTTTTATATTGTTAAATCATCTATCGGTTTACAATACCTCCAAAATAATCACAAAGTGTATACTCATAATTATCATAGTAATATGAGCATGTCACTTGGCAGCTAATTTCAAGGTTGAAGTGGTAGGTCTGGAGTTTGCGGTAAGGGATAAATTTAATTTAATGAGTGCTCATTTCACAATACATCAAAAAATAAAATATGTTCCATTCATAAGTTAAAAATCAAACCTTACACTAAATCTGTCTTGTCTTGAAGAAATATGGCAGAAATATCATTTCTTAATATAACACAAAATTTGACTAGATTCAACAATGTTTTTTTTTTTTTTTGAAGAAAATAAGAAAGAGAACGTCGTTTTTAGACTAAATTTAGCCAGATGAGTCAAAACCTTTTATGATCTTCTCTAACCTCACGCAAAATTAAAAAACAGTAATAATTAAATTTTCAGCCATGAAACAAGATTTTTATTTTTTAAGTTAATGCTGTCTTTATAGACAATTTTAGAAAATAATAAAAAAAAAAAAAAAAAAAAAAAAGAAATGATTCCAGCGAAGTATTACTAAATGGAAAAAATAACAAATGGGTTATTCCAGCCAAGTGTTATTATAGTGTTATTTAAAGGTGTAATCATTGTTTCCGACATAATTCAAAAATGAATTTCAAAAATAGAGATTAATATACAAAACTAAAAAAAAAAAATTATGTAAGTACTTAAGCTCTCAGGCTATCAAAGCTATTTATGCATCTTGATATTAAGATACATAAATAGCTTTAAATAATTTTAATATTATATATATATATATTTAATTTTATATATAGAATTTTATAAACATACATCAGTCAAATTTTGAATAGATTTTGAACAGAAAAATTTTGATAGAAAAATAGATTCATTAAAAAGCGACGCTTATAAAGAAGGAAATTTTTTAGGAAAACCCTTATATGGGTTTAAAAGAATTTCCTTTAATTTCGAAAAATGAACTTGTTTTAAGCTGGCACTGGGTTTGATAATATTTTCAAAATGACCGACACGCCTAATTTATTAGAAATAATATTTCCTAATATTCTACAAAATTACAACATGATCAGAGTTCAAATTTTTGAAAAAAAAAAAAAAAAAAAATTATTTTTGCAGTTTTCATGTCAAAAATTGGGCCTACGCACCCAAACAAGAATTTTCCGCAGGTAGGCATATGGGTCAAAAGACTTCGTCTATGATCCTTTAACATCTTGTAAAATTTCAAAAAATAAGTTAATGAACAGATTTTGTGAAAATTTTAAATGTTGAATTAGGCTTAAAATGACAATATTTGGGCATATTAAATCTCAAAAATATATAGTCTGGGTGAAAAAATCGCGTGTTTAAGGTAGACACAAAATTTTAGTACACATAGAATTTTTTTGCTGAATCTTGTTTATAGGGTCTCTAGGAAAATAAACCGATAAGTGCCACTTCAGAATTTATTAACTGACAGAGTTTTGGGGATTTTTAGAAATATATAAACTGACAGAGTTTTGGGGATTTTTAGGAATATATAAACTGACAGAGTTTTGGGGATTTCTAGGAATATATAAACTGACAGAGTTTTGGGGATTTCTGACTTTGGGAAATAAATGATTTATAGTAAAAATGAAGAAAACTTTTTTCCTAAATTAAAAATGGATATGACATTTAAGGTTGATTAAGAAATTTAGAACTTCACATAAAATAATACACGATTAACACATATTTCTCAGACACAAAAAAACTCATGAGTTATTTTATCATTAAAAATACCAACATTGATTTCCAGTTAATAAGATTTACATTACTGAACGTTTACTGGTTAAGACTTTTTTTTGATTGTTGCTGAATTAACATATGCTGTGATGGATTTGTATTAATATGTTTCTGGTGCATTTCAGAACAAATATTTGATAAAGTATGCCAATTACACTGTTAGCAAAACAATCACAGCTGTTACTATAAATAGAGTGCCATCAAATACCTCATTCATGGGACTTATGTACAATGTTTCAATTTTTAACATGACCTGTCGATATCTCAGTTCAGTAGAACGTTTAATATTTCGTCCCCTTGCTCTATATAAACAATTAATAAAGTCAAATACTTGTTTGGATTTTTTTTTTTCCGATATGTAAACGTGAATGGATATTTCAACAGGAATAATTTCAATCACACTCAGGGGTTGTCCTGGAGAGTCCGATGATACCAACTTTAAATAAAGCAGCAAACACACTACCATTGTGTAAAGCGTTAATAGAGTCTTGATATGATTCAGAAGGAAATATTTTAGCATTTTAGTTGTTGATTGCTACTTCTTCTTTGTAACTGTCTTTTAAAACTGCAAAACTCTTAACTTCAGTGTTTAGTCTAGTAACATCTTGAATACTTTCGGCTAATGTAGCAGTAGTAAGACAGGCAAGTAAATCCCCAATTAACACCCAGACAACAGCTATTATCCTTCCAACAAGCGTTTTTGGTATGACATCTCCATAACCGACAGTTGTTGTCATAGCAACGCTCCCTCTACCAAATGGCTGTACAAAATCCGCGATTAAAATCTCCTTCAAAATCTTTATTTGTTTTCCACCAAATATATCAAAATAGCAAGCGGAATGGTTAAGAGAATACCATAAAGAAATGAGTATCTGCAATTTAGAATCCCATCGTGAATTTTGTTGGCAATATCAATCCGATCTCTCTGGACAATTAGAGACAAACTGTTAGAAGAGATGTTATATTCTGTAAAATTTTATTACTTCAATGTAAATCTGGACAAATAAAATTGGAATACCATTTGGAAATTTTATAGCATTTTTTAAAATTGAAGAGTTTGATTTGCTTCTAAAATAAGAATAATTTTTGCTTTCAGAAGAATTATAGTTGACTTCGTTTTTTAAAAGTTATGAGGTATTCTTTTTTTAAATTCTTTCACAAATTTAAGAGCACTCTTCGATTTTGTTGGTAAACATACTGGTGTCAAAAGCTCAAATACACTAGCTATGATTCCAGATATCCGACCAAGTCTGTTTTTGTAGATATAGGGCTTCATTACCCAATAAACAGTGTTCATTTGCAGGCCATGAATAAGTATTGGAAGAAACACAGAACATAGATGAAGTCATAGCAAACTATTAACCTCTTCTCTTTAACATCCCACATTAGGTCTTATACTAACTTTTGATTTTCACATTAACATATAAATTTCACAACTGAGTACATAATCAATTAATTAAGATACCAGAAACGCTATTATAAACAAAATAAAACAAGAAAAACATAGTAGTCATAACAAATATTTTATAAAACATAAGAAAAATTATGGCGGTGATAATTGTTTAATGAAAACAATATTGTTATAGAATAAAACCAAAGAGACTTTTTTTAAATCTACAGAACAAGAGATGTTAAAACTGTTGGTAAAGAAAATTAACAAGAAAAGTAATACTAATACTATTGAACCATTTCAACAAACAATGTTTATTAAAATAAAGATTATTTATATACTCTAGTGTTGCCTGTAACCAAAAAACAAACGACATGAAACAATTTTTACACAACAAACTCTTTCTACACTTTTTAAACCCTTTCACTCCAGGGTTATTTTCCTCTATATTCCCAGAGTCAAAATTGCTATTTCTGACCTAACTGCTTTAAAATGTTGTAGAGACTAAAGTAATAAACCAATCCTTATGAAACTTGGCTCCTTTTTTACTAACATATTTATCTTAAAAATAATATTTTAAAAAGTAAAATACGACGTCATTATGATGTCACATGACTAAAATTACATGTTAACCACATGTTTCAAAATTCAGTCAGTGTTGATGAATCGCTTGTCCATTTCAAGGGACGGCTTCATTTCAAACAATATATTCGTACCAAAAGAGCTCACTTTGGCATAAAACTATATGAACTGACAACATCCAGTGGAATAACACTAGATATTTAAGTATATTGTGGTAAAGGTTTGTTTTATGAAGATGATGGGAATGAGGATATGCCTAGCACTGAGTGGATACCAGCTGCCGGATACCACCGATAACAATTACACAAGCTCTTCATTAGCAACCTTATTCTTAGGTAGAAATACATACCTATGTGGAACAGTTCCTCCAAATAGACCTACACATCTGTTATTGTTGTCCCTTCTAGCAATAATCTCATTTTTATTGTCTGTTTGTTAAATCAACTCAATGTTTTGAAATCTACTACCTCCGACTCGTGGTCGCTTTCCTTCATACCCTCTGCCTCTGGTTCTGATCGGCAGTTTTTGCTCACCTTCAAAGGGGATAACAGTTTCTTCCACAGTATTACTATTTTCAATATCTAATTCAAATGGAGGAACTATAATATTTGCAAATTCAATCTGAGAAGCCTCTGGTATATGAGGGAAATCTGGCGCTTGAGGAAAGTTTTTGGTCCCAATATTGTCCATTATGGCTACATTAGGAACTTATTAACTGGTATATCTTCCTCCTCATATTCCCAATCAGAATCAAGTTCACTTTCATCTTCTGACAACTCACCAAGCTCCATTTCATCATTACTATCATCCATAACTAATTACATAATTTCATTAATATTTGTGTACATTCTTTTACGCGAAGCTATTTTTAACATGGATCTATGATAGATATTTGCATACGGTTTTCAGGCTATGGTAAATTTGCCAGTCTATTTTTGCAAATCGCCGCCAATTGTATGACTCGCACAGCGGGTCACAAGGAAAATTGGAGTGCAAGTTATGACCTGCACAGTGGGTGACAGGGAAAATTGGATGGTAAGTTATGACCCGTTAGGGTTAAGCACTAACTGGTTAATTTTTATCAACAAGCCATTTTTCACTCTTTCTATTAATAATCTCTAAATTGCATGTTTATTTTTAAGAAATATAAACTTATAAAAGAGCAGAAGTTCATAAATTATTTTAACATTTTTACGACATTTTTAATAATAAATTTCAACATTTCATTAAAAAACTTGCACTGGAAATTTAAATTTAAAATGCTTATACAAAAAAATTAATAATTTACAAGTTTAAATAATTGCATAATGATATATCAAGTTTTTGGTCTCCCATTTTTACCCAGTGATTTTCAACAACATTTGTATAGTTTTTCAACCACTGAGCATTAAAACTAGGCTGGATTCCTTTCATTTTGAATTAGCACGTTTTTTCTTGAAGTAAAGCTTTTCATGACGTAAGATGAAAAATTTAGACTTTAACCTCCTACGACCAAACCTTATGCTTGGAAATATTTCAAAGCATTTATTAAATAAACAGTTATTTAAGCACTTATGCCGTTAATTAAAAACTATCTGCAAAATATACAAATTGTATCAATGGATAAAACTTGTAGATAAAAAAAAAAACTGGTAAGACCAGGCCCAAAAATAAGTAAGTATTTATTCACTATCAATATAAATACCACAAAATAAATGTTAAACATTTAAATATAATACAATAGTGTAAAAAACGGGGCCTGTATTGATAGCAGGGATAAGCACAAGAAAAGCCAAAGCCTCATTTTAATTATATAATATACTTATTTAATATAAATAATATGATATGCCGTATTTAATTTCTATCTTATTAAACCAGAATCGTATTTCTGTTTTAATTGTGCAAATGTATATTTCAGGTAGATGGGTCAACATTTAAGGCATATCAAAAAATTTGCTATAATTTTCTTCAAAGTTGTCCACAATTACAAACAACATTTTAAAATGATTATTTTATCCAAATTACCATATTTTGCTAAAAAATATCAATTCAAGAATAAATTGAAGAAAGGTTAATAGAGTTTAAAAAAGTTTAAAGAAAAAGAAAGCATGAAATGAAAAAACGGCAAGAGCCTACAACAGATATTCGCTTTTAGCCTGGATTAACGTACAATAAGAAGTAATGATTTTATCAATGTACTTTTATTTTCAAAATATAAGATATCACTGAGTTTTGATCACCTTTGAGGAGCCTACAAATATCAACTAAATAAGAAATAAGCTTACAGATTAAATTAATTTTTGTTGCTATATGCACTGCAGGTAGCATAGTGGGAAATGTCTCTTGGACAGCTTGTTACTTTGATTTGGATAGCTTGTTACCTTGATATGACATCAACACTGTGTTAAGTTTGGGCACAATTTTAAATTTCAAGAACACCTTATTCACAATTTTCTTTTAAATTTTGTGTTACAATGCAAATACTTTTTGGTAAATGCTAGAACTTAACAACTGAAAATTAATAAATGTTACAAGCTATAACCATTTTTTTTTTCTTTTTTGCTATAAAGGTGTCCTATTCAAGAAATAGACAAAATATATGTTTTTTATGGACATTTAAAAAAATCGAAAAAGATATCTTGACTACATTCAAATTGACAAAAATGCAACGTTGATAAAAGCTTGTTATCAAGAAAGAATTCATCTTAGGACTAATGGCATCTTTAAAATTTTCGTGCACTAAATTTTGAGTTGCCAAAAAAAAAACAAAATAAGAAATAACACAAGAAAAGTGTTTACGAGGTTAGAAAACCAGAATTTTAGCTATAAACACGTAATGACATATAAGTTTTCAACCATAACATCACCACAAGAATTTAATACCCGTTCATTTTTTGTTCATAAAGATTTCAAATTAAATTCAGTAGCAAAATAAGTAAGAAAGAATTTATAATTTCATTAAATAAATATGAAAATGTAAGTTAACCCTAAACATGCTCGTACGACAGGTGGAAGGTGTATGTTCTAGAAGACAAGGGTTATGTGCAAAGATAGAAGTTCCTCTAATTAGTTGATTGTATAACCAAGCTCCTGCAGCTCGATGACCATGAAGATATAGATACAGGTACATGTTTATACTCAAGGACAAGGGAAACAACATTTAGCTACTTAGGAAATAATAGATACAGGAGAAAACTGTGAAATGTCAGAATTTGAACTCATAGACAGAGATTAGCTATACAATTGAAAGGAATATGACAAATTTAATTTAAAACAAAACAAAAAATGACGCAGGACAGTTTTGCAAACCGAAGTAAACACTAACAGTGGTTTTCAGGAACCAATTACTGTACTTGAAATAAAAACATTTTCAAGACTTATTTTATTGATGAAAGTGATGAGCATTCATTGGTTATGGACATACTTTATGGTATAATCATAAAATTTCCTGAATTAACCACTTGGTACCTAATTAATAAAATACAGCATGATTGAAGAAAAGCTCTCATTGACATATTAATGCTTTAATGCTGGAATTTTCCATAAGATGAAGTGATATGGTATATCTAGTGAAGTTTTGAATATTATTATCATCTTTTTTGCCAGGCAGGGAAATAACGGCGGCCCTCGATAGCTACTCTTCAAATTGTTACCCTGTAAACTCTGACGTCTCTTAAGGTTCAGTTCTTGGAATTAACCTTTTTTTTTTTTTAATTTTCATCAATGTTCTACCTGATAGCATTCTTTGCAAGCTAGCCATATATCAGGATGATACAAAATTTCACTCATCCTTAGGGAAAACAAACAATGCTTTTGATAAGGTTGAAATAGCAACTGATTTGGAAGATGATCTTCGCATTGTTGTTGAATGGGGTGAGAAATGATTAGTATCATTCATTGCTTCAAAAACGGAACTTCTTTCCATAAACCGCTTTAAAGCAACTTTTCTTCAATCTGTTCTGATGAATGTTAGTAAACTCACTGAATCTATGCAAATTTGATTGTAATTCTTGCATTGAATCCATTGCAAAATCTGCTGACATGAAGGTTGGATCTCTATTCCCAGTACAGCACTTTCTTCCACCTGAGACTAGACTTTATATCTATAAGGCATACACCATGTATTGAATATTGCTGTAATCTTTAGGCTGGAGCTTCTGCTGTACATCTACCTCTTCCTGGCCAAATTCAGAAACGTATACTTAACCTTGTTGGTCCTGATATTTGTTTGAATCTTCAATCACTTTAACATTGCAGAAATTTATGTCTGTAAGTATTTCCATGGAAACTATTCTGATGAATTGAAAGAAATAACACCCTCATTTTATACTTTCTCAAGAACAACAAAGCTTTAATCTGCTACTTATTCTTTTTTCAATGTTGATTGAAATTCAATAAAGACCATACTATAAACTGTTGACTTGGTAAGTCTTTAATAATGAAGCAATAAAATCTATGTGCTTTTCTAATCCTTTTAAGATTTAAAATTTAATGAATCACCCTTCTGCCTTTAATAGGCAAAAACCCTACCTATCAAAGGAGACAAAGTTTTTAACAAATTCAAAAAAATTTTGAAAATGGTTTTTAATCTATTAACTTTTATTATCCCCAGAAGCAGAAGCACCATAATATTTTATAATAACTTGACTGAGAAGGTATATTACAACATTAATTATTGTGCAATTTTAATAATTTTAAGAGCTCCCAACCTACGTTTTAGAAGCAGAAAAATGAAGTCATTGTTTTTAGCAAATGATAACTTTGATTTCACATATTAAAAATAGAGATATGATCTTATTGTTTTTGCATATTATCAAAATTTAGTACTATATTTTACATCCAAATTACTGTAAATACACACTAAAAGTTTATGTTACAAAGGTTTATTTTTAATCATGAAAAGAAATGCTTAATTCTTTTATAATTTGTATATCTCTGGTTAAGCACCAGTAAATTATTTAGCGGTCAGACATCATTAAATGTATGACCAAATTTTGATTTTGTCTTACAAACACAGATTCTTGCCAGGCTTTGCATCCACATAGATTACTGGAAAACTAAGAGAATTTGTATACATCAAGTCTTCTAACAAAAAAGAAAAGAAAAAGGGAATTGAAACCTACTTGATGAAAAATAAGCCCTTTAATCCATAATAGATTATAGTAAAAAATAATTCCATGGAATTCTTAGAATTTTCTAACAGACATATTTTACAAGATAATAATCATGCTAGGCATTGTAACTGATGAAGCTATTTTTCTTAAAAAATGACTAATCACAACATTCTTCATTTAATAAATGTTTCTGTGAATAGTAAGATCATTTTTCAGTAGGATGTCTTTGAAGGATTATGTCATAAAAATCTACTCTAAAGGTATGATTTACCTTGTGATTTAAGAAATAATTATTTGCCAGTTATGCCAAGAATTAAACAATCAAACAATGGATCCTCACCTTCGCCATTCTTATTCCAACCATCCACTGGAACAATTGCTTATTGTCATCGGCGCATAAGAAATGAATATGTTTGGATTTTATGGTCTGCACCTTTGAATGCTACAAAAAAAAAAGTTATTCATGATGATGCTGATAACAAATATTTATTTTAATTTTTACCTTAAATAAATATTTGAATCTCCACTTTGGTAAAAAACAGGTGTAGTCTTTTGGCTGCTAATTTCATATGGAACTTACATGACTAAATTCTCAATAACAGATAACTTAACTTAAGATCCATTCAAGTAGTTTCGAAAAAAATTAAAGTTGGTGTAAAAAAAACACCAAAAATTTTTGATGAAAAATACTTGTCTATCACAGCAACCTTATAACAATACGATTTACCCACAGTTTCTGATTTCTTATAAAAGTGTGCCCAACTGTACAATAATATTTTTAATTTTAAAAATTTTGATAAAATCTTCATAAAATAAATATATTTCCAGCAAATTATTACAAGACTAAATGGCATTAACTTTTTAGTTTTTATATCAGGTAAAATCAATTTCAAATTTTAGGTCTAGCATAACACTTAAAGGAAGAACTAGCAAAAGGGATATTCAATATCAAAAAGTTTTATTGAAATTGAAAAAGATTGGAGATGAATTTCATTATGAACAAGAATAAGTCAATCTGCAAACATGAAAATTTAAAATAAGTTTGAAAAATTTTAAACTTTTTCTTTTATATTAATGTATAAAAGAAAAAGTTAAAAGTACAACAGCATTTTTCATGGATAAGTAGTAGCATGCCAGCAAAGGGCTTTCAAGTTCTCGAGGTTGGAGGTAGTTTAACAATTAATATTCTTGAAATATTTTAGTTCACTCATGTTAACATAATAACCTTACTACAAGCAAGGCATGAAATAAATTAAATTTTTAAATCAAAATGAATAACTTGCTTCTTTGTTTAGGAAAACATTACTGAGATGATGTCACACTATCTGCATAACTCATGGTGAGAGCAGTCAATAGAAAAACCAGTTTAATTGTATTTTATTTTGTTTGTGATTTTTTTATTTCAATGTATTCATATAAGCCGGAAAAAAACTTAATTGGCACACCATTCTCTTTGGATTAGTTAGCTTAATGAAGGATATAAACTCAATAGGATCTATTCAGTTATTTTGTTGTTCAGATGAGAAATATTTCATATCAAAACATTTTTTTATAAAACACAAGAATTATTCTATGGGCCTTTTTAAATAAGACACCCACTAAAATTCTTTAAACAAATACAATTATTTCTTAAATGAATATTTGAAGTGGTAGTAATGTTTATTTAATTTTGTATCCATGGTGATTATGTTATACTTTTATCAGCAAATGATGTCTTGAGGTGTGCATTTTGTATAAACCTTATCAAGTTGTTTTTAAACATCTTCAAAATATCCAAATTTTTTCCAGAAAACAAAAATATGGCAGTAATTATTAAATAAAAATATGGCAATAATTAAACCTGTGGATGAATTTATTAAAAATTTTTTATAGTTGTAACTTTCATGATTTAATATTTAAAATTTCCCCAAAAAAATTAAATTTTTTATATTTTCATGCTTATTATTTTTCTAAGAGATAAAAACAAGTGTTAATGAATAATGCACTCATACAAAAAAAATCTTCAAATGCTAAGAAAAAACAGATGAAAAAGACAAAATTGATCCGGCTTAGATTAACAGATCCTGGGCAATTAACTGCAGAATGCCTGAACTTTGTGCCTAAAAAAAACAAAATGGCAAATTAATCAGTAATATTGTCTGGAAAAATAACGAAAAAAAGAAATGATATCTTATAGAAACATAAAAAATGTCATCAAAAGAAAAATAAATGCTCAAGAAAGTCAAAATTATCAATTATAGAAATTTTATTTCATATTTTGGGGCCCGGGGAGTAGAAATTTTAAAATTTATGAAATGACTGTAATCAGTAGAAATATTTTCTAAAGAAAAATAGAAAAATCCATTTTTGGGCCAAAACTGATATGTTTGGGACTGAACCTAAAGCAATTTAAAAAATAACTAATCTGCAAAAATTTTCTAAAATCATTTCTAATTGAAAAAATTGATTTTGAGAACAACAAGCACTTTAGTGGCTAATGGACTTTTGGAAAATATGTTTTGTCAAAAATCTAAGCAATCTTCAACAAATTGATAAGTTACATCAATTGCTCAAACACATCAATTAAATTCGAATTAAATAACAAAATTTTATGACCATGGGAGTCAAAGCAAATTTACCATAAATAAAAATAAAACAGTTTGAAATTCAAAAAAAATAAATATTATATATCGAATGGATTAATAGCATTTATATTCTCCATCAACCATTTATCCAGATTAAAGTTTCCCATAGGCAAAATGAACAATTGTGCCAGCAAGAAATTTAGGCTCAACACCTAAACTTGTTGTATTTTATAAGAAGAATGGATATTGGTTTAAAATAAATATCAACAATATTTTCTATCACCCTAAAAAATATCACCATTTTCATTTTGAATTTAAAAAGAGTAATTACACAGATTTTAATAAAGTTTCAGAAAAGTTGTTTTTAGGTTCAAAAATGACCATGATTTGAGTCCTCAGGATTGGGTCTGATAATATTCTCATAATGCAAAATGCAAAAGTAATCAAAAACATTTTCAAACACAAAACAAATTTTCTTAAATAATTTCTTGAAAAATACTAAAAAACATAATTTTTTAAGGCCTAAAAAAATTATGCTATGGGTCCTGGAGACTGGGCCAAATAAAATTTTCAAAAAAAATGAAATGTCCAAATAAAACCAAAAATTTCAGCAAAATTAGAATGCAACTTAAAGAAAAGTAAAACGTTGCGGACATGTTTCGAAAAAATGTTGATTTTAGGCCTAAAATTACCACATCACCGTCATTCAGTTTTTTTCAAAAATCTAAAACCGTCACAATTCTATACCTATCAGATGAGCGTAAAATTTCAAAAAAGAAATCTAATCAGTGTCCAATGTTTCAATGTTGTTTTTAGACCTAAAATAATTGGCCGTATATAGAAAAAATTTTCAAATGATTGAATAGATAGAAAGCCAAGTGAACAGAGATTAGTGATTTTACAGCACCCCAATTGGAAATTTCTTTACCTTTAAACAGAACACATGATCAGTTGGAGCTTTGAAACGCTTTTTGAATGAAACACCAAGGTAAACATTGTTATGTTCAAATTGAGCCAACAACGATAATTCACGTGTCTGAAACATATATTTCATGAAAAATAACAAGTAGCTCCGAACCATATTTTTTAAGGGCATATAATACAAATTCAACATAATTATACAATATCAGTAACTTTAACATGTTTATTCTGTAAAACAAATATAGTCAGGGTGGGTATGCAAAAGTTTGTTATTTCTTAACCAAGCAGCAGTATTTCTTCTCAAAAACCTGTTTTATTTTGTGTAAAACGTAGCTACACTACAGTCCAAAAAATTTCTTAAAACTCAGATTTTCTCCATTGGTGTATTTTTATAAAAAGAGTGCATAATTTTTAGTCGCTGAAATTATTAAAAAGCACGCACATAAAAAAGTATGCAAGTAGCTTTTAATCCCTACTGTGTGATATCTTGGTAATAGTACGAATCTGTTTTCATTCATTTAAAGCGGTGCAAACAGAAAAATTGTCGATACAAAATTATGGAGTTAGCATTTTTTTTTAATAATTACAAGACTCTTAATAAATACAACCTGTTATATGGTTTTGTATTTCATTAACTAAAAAATAACATGGAACCAAACTAAATATCTATATTACATCTTTAAATTCTTTTGTTTTTGCATGACAAAACTTTCCAACTTCATATAGAGTTTTTAAGGTGTTAAATTCAGGAGCATCCCACTTATCACCTTTAAGTGCTGTAACATAGTTTCATAATAATTTTACAAAATACATGTGAACTTTAAAAAAAGGCTTGTAAAAAGTTTCTGCAACAGTAACAGTCTACCATTATACACAATTTATACACGGATAGCTCAGTTGGTAAGACATCTGACTCCTAACCGTAACATTCCAGGTTCAAATCTGGGTATGGCCAACTCAACGTATGGGTAGCATTTGATTCGATTTAGTGCAATAAGTTTATCGTTGTCTGGCCGAGCAGTTATTTACCCTAAGCTCAAGTGGGAGCTCTAAGTACGCCAGAAACAAACCCATGGAAACCTTCTGAAATAAATAGCTATATATATAAAATATATATATATATAATATCAACATAGTTACACCAGCAAGATAGGGCTAAAAATTTGGCTCTGACATGTATTTTACCTCCTTAATCGTTATTTGCTTCTCAAAAACTTGATAGCTTTTACAAAAAATTAAATATTTAGCAAATTAGGATCATCTCCTAATAATTTCTTTAATATAAACCTAAAAGGAAATTTAAAAAATGCACATATATATAAAAATATATATGTATAGAAATTACATAAGTTTATAAGTACTACATGCAGAAACTGATCCTCACAATCGTAACAGCAAGAGTCTAAACAGTTGACGTCAGAGCAAAGAATTCTATAGTTATAGTATTAAAAGATTGCATTTTTATTTCAAAGAAAGTTTCTCAATAATTCTTCAAAGTTCTATTTCAATTGTAAAAAGTGTATTATATTCAAAATTTATGACACCGCATGGCAATTGTCCAAATTTAAGTCATGTTATTTTGGTCATTAATCTTTAGAAATTTTATTCCTAACAAATTAATTTTGTTCAGAACTATAACAATAATGACGTATTACGTCAGATTTAGAAAAAAAAAAATATATATTTCCCTGGGTGGCTAGTTATACCTCATAGCACAATTTTAAATACATAAAAGCATCTTAAATTCTAGACATCGTTTATAAATGAAATTTTAACCAAGGTCAGTATCAACATACTGTAAAATAACCATAAAATTCTGTCCAGAATGAAAAAAAATTTTAATTTCTCATGATACTTCAACATAACACCAACTTGTAAATAAACTTTTGGATCCTGTCAAGAAAAACCTGTAAGGACAACCTGTAAAGGTGACCTAAGATAAAATGCATGAAAAAATCTGATAACAATTATAATGCTTTTCAGGAATTTTCCAGCTTTATTCTAAATGTAAAAAATGGGAAAAAGCTCTTGAATTTAAACGTATTTAAATTATTTTTGGGGAATGAGAGCTTCTACATACATGTAAAATTATATATAGTAAATTGATCTCATAAAAAATTTAAAACATTGATAGAATCAACAGCAATGCCAAATTAGGCAAATTACAAGCTTTGTTTAGCACTTTCCATTGCTAGAAAACTATACTTAAAGGTGCCTATATGACTTTTTCTATGTAAATTCTTAAAATTGCTCATACCTCAATATTTAAAAAATTGGAAAAACCACTTATACAGTTTAATAACTATGAAAATCACAAAACTATTGAGAAAATAAATTTACTTGATTATGAAAAATTAAACACAATTATACATTGGGTAAAAAGGCATTAATGTATTTTTAAAACGCTAACTACTTAAAAAATTTCATTGACTTGAAAAGTTATTATTATGCATCAGTTTAATGCTATAAGTTAGTCAACATAAATATGAAGTGATCTTTTTTAAAACACACATACACTTACAATTTTTAATGCAAATATAAAAGCTTTTGAAGCTATACTGAATGTCCAAAATTTCAAAAAAAGCTTAAAAATATGAAAGTTAAAATAACTAACCTTTTGTTTTCCTTTTGAATTATAGTAGATACCAGAAGCACGCAATACACAGTAATGTTTGATCCATCGTCTTGAACCTTTATTTCGAACCCATAACAAACCTTCAACCTCTGGTATTTGAGTTGTCTCTTTATTAAAAAACTCCTGAAACAAAATGCTTCAATACAAGAGCCATAAAAGATTCGCAAAAAAATTGCATGATTTTAAAATTCCAACCTTTAAATCAGGTTAGAGAAAACAACTCTTCTAGGAAATTACCTCGATTTTATAACAATATTAACACAATCTTAATTACAACATAAATTATTTTTTTAAACAAAATATGCTGAAAGTGTATTAATGAGCAAATGAAAGGTGTAATATGAAACGTAAAGTAATAAAGTAATATTTCGGAGGCATGAGTTTAGAGTGTCAAATGGTTTTTAAACATTAACCTGATAAACGTGACGAATTTCTGAGACAAGTTTAATAAAAAAAAAATTAAATTAGACTCTTCTTAATTCTGCTTCACTCTGCATGTGATGCTTAAAATCTTAGTTTTTTATCACACCAAATCCAAATCAAAAAAAAAAAAAAAAAAAAAAAATCAACGACTATCTGAAAAATTTGTAGGTCAAAATATAGATCAAAATATCCCTTCTTTGCAATTCAAAAAGGAATAAAAACTGGAAATAATGGTTTTTGAAAATGATGAAGATGTAATTTTTGGGAAAAAGTTGACCTTTAGTGGTCTATTTCATTACAAAATAATTATCTGATAGACTCAAATATCATTAAATTTAGATAATTTACCAATAGACCTATCCATATTTAGTTTTGTTGCTAAAACTACTATAAAAGAAATTAATGACATCAGTCTTGCCCAATCTAACCCTATTAAAAACAAATATTGAACTTTATTGTTTTAATTAGAGTACTTATAATACTTGTATAAGTTACATAACTTTCAATAAACTTATATACAAC
>JAUZNK010045036.1:0-16641 GCA_035046665.1 Euphysa ruthae | reverse complement strand
AATCTATCATTTCTTCTTAAAAAAGCTAGTCATCGACTTCATTCCTGTTTTATCAATCTTTTGTAGCTGTTTTTGTTTTGATGTAAGTTTCACTGAAGGTTTCTGAAAATAATAGATAATAATAATAATATATATATATTATATATATACACATGCAGTTTATATTGGTGCAGTTAAACTAAACTTTCAAACAGGAAAAAGGAAGTTTAATAGATAACAAGTATTTAAGAACTAACGAACCCCGGACACTCTTACTGACAAATGCAACACAGACATATTTGACTTCTGAATGGATCTTACATAAACTCTTGAAAATAAAATTAAGAATTGGAACATAATTTCGGAAGAATCGGAAGGTACTTCCTTGATAAATTCCTTGAAAAAAAAAAAAAAAAAAATATAATAATAATAATAGTGGAGAAATTTCTCAAAAAAAAAAAAAAAAAAAAAATGCAGTTTAATTTTGACAGACGTAAAATTATGCACATAGGCAGAAAAAATTGTAAAAACCCGTGTTATGTTGAATGTTGAAAAGTCTAAAATCAAAAAATTATCAACAAACATCTGTGAAAAAGATCTTGGAGTTAACGTCGATAGCAGTTTAAAATTCTCAGAGCATATTAACGTTCAAGTAAATAAACCGGACAAGCTATTAGGTATGATAAGACAATCTTACGTTGACTTTGATAGCATATCCTTTAAATGTCTTTTCTGTGCGCCCGTACGTCAACTAATACAGTACTGTAGTGCAATTTATTCTCCCCGTCTTATATGCAAGACCACAAAACTATCGAAAATGTGTTAAGTCAGGCTTCTAAAATCGTGAATGGTTTAAATGATCTCTCTTACACTGATCGTTTAAAACAACTAAACATTCCTAGTATGAAATACACTTTTTTACGACGCGTGTTGTCATCAATCGGAACGGTCTACCCTACCTTACAGTCGATGAATAACTTATAAATATAATTTAAACAAGCACTGCCAAGAATTTTGCTACACACGATTAATTTTGTCAGCTGTAGATAATAATAATAATAATAATAATAATATTAACGCTATTTCTATTTCTTATTCATATTTTACTGCTTCTACTATTACAAGTACAGCTTCTACTGTTAATTCTGGCAATTTGGTATCTTGTTTTTCCCCCACACTTCCGAAACCAGTTGTTCCAAATAACCAACAGCAACAACAAAGTTTTTCTGACCAACCAGCTTCATCATTTAATACGCCGCCGCCACAATGCTTGTCGTCATCATCATCAAACAATGAGCTTTATAAATGATTTGTTTTAACTACTCCTAATGTTTTACGAAGTAAGATATTATCTTGGGAAGCATTTCTAAATATCATCGAGTTATAAAATTATATACCAGATGTCCATCTTTAACTTCTTTTATGTTTACAGTCACTCGTATAAAAGCGAAACACAAAAAAGTCTCGTATTTCAAAGATCATAGTCGTTCTTTTCATCCAGCAATATCAATTTAGTCCTGCAAGCGATCCTTTGAGCAGAAGAAAACCGGGTCCAGCTAGACAGCTTTCAGTTGAAAATGAGGTTTTACTCACACTTATGCGTATTCGACTTGATTCTCCAGTAGATCTTGCTTTTCGTTTTAAAATTTCACCACGTCATGCGTCAAGAAGTTTGACAACTTTTATAACTTTAATTTCTCGAGAACTTCAACCTCTAATTTACTGGCCTAATCCAGAAAAGACTTTACGTTCCAAACATCCACACTTTAAAGGTGATTTTGATAAAGTTGGAGGTATTGGCGATTGTACTGAGCAAATTGTTCAAAAATCAGCAAATACGAAAGCTCGATACCAAACATATAGCACATATAAAAGCAAAAACACACTAAAGAAGCTTATTTTTGGAATAACAAATTAGTTACGTTTCCAAGGCATACTCTGGGGCTTCATCGGATCGTTTATTACTGCAGATTGCAATGTTTGACAAAGGTTTGTTTTAATGTAAAAGAATTATTTTTATGCCAAAAAGTTGAAACTATTACCTCACCTTTTGTTCGCAGTAAAAGACAATTTACACCATCAGAGGTTCAGCATTGTAAGCACATTGCACGTGCTAGAATTCATATTGAGAGAGTCATGGACAGACTTAAAGAATTCCGAATTTTAGAACAGGTTTTTATGACCGTTTTTAGGCACATTTTCTGGTCGTTTTATATGCAAATTATTTACAGTTTTTTGTTCCCTGATTGTTGTGGACCTTTTTAGATTTTTAAATCCTTTTAGTGAGAGTCTGCTAAGTGACACGTAATTTGAAAATTTTCTTTCTGTTTCACAAAATAGCACATGCTTCTTAAAATAAAATTAGAAAAAATTTTTTTGAAGTTTGATAAGTCTGGATTTTTTTATATATTTCTTTTACCTAACAATTTAATAAATCAAACACCTCAAGTGTGAAATGTAAATAAAAAGAAAAAATTTAAATGATTTTCCTACGACTCATATGTATACAGTACATAGAAAAGTTGCAATAACGTAACAAGCAACCAAATATTACAATTTTTTCAAAAAATATTAAAGACAAAAATCTAGAATTATTTTTTTGCTTGTGTACCAAAAATTCATTGTGTAAATATCAGGCTGACAAGCTTACTGGTAAATCAACTTATACACATCGTGTTATTGGCATGACATCGTGTTATAGGTGAAAATGTAATTTAAAAAAATTATTAACATTTTCGTCTCGCAGTCTGGCCTAAAAAATCTCAATTTTTAGTAAAATTCGTGTAACTTAGTGAATTTTTATCAGATTTCTTGAATTTTTGGTAAGGTTACAATACTTAATAATACAAACTACAGGTAAAAATTCCAAGATTAAAACAAGTGAGAAAAGCCCATCGCCAAATCTTCAAAATTTGTGCTTTTCGCCCCTTTTTTTTAAAAAACTATTTTTTAGTTTAAATATTGATATCTGGATGGGCCAGGTTCAAAATCATCATTTTCTGGATGTGGACGATCGAAAATAGACAATAACTCACATGGCTTGTGAATTTTTTCACGCTTTGTCACACGAATCTCCCACTGCTGCTTTTCACTGGTGCAATTTTAATTATTACCTAATCCAACTTCTTTCTCAATATAATGAAGACTAAAAAAATGTGTGCATGAAAAACTAAATCTAGCAACACATGAACATTCGTGAGTAAAAAGATATTCAGAACCATACAAATATAACCAAACAACACAAGCATTTTAATTAATTCTCGTCTGTGGAACAACTATGCTCTGACGTAACATAACAAATGCTGTCAACAATGTTATTAAATATAGCGTTTGGCATGTGCAGAAAATTTTCCCTTCTCTAAACGCTATTGTTGCATTATTTTTTACAGCATAGTCATTCAAAACTTTTGTTGTCAAACTTGGAAGATTCGTGAGTTAAAAGGGTCTACCTTACAACTAACCAGCTTTCAAATCTTCAGGGAATGGTAACTGAAAAACATCACCAACAACTTATTCGCTTGATCTACTGCTATTTATTTCCTCTAACTTACTGCTTGTACTTGGAAGTAGAGATTAACCGACCACTTCTGTCATGACAACCTTTTCAATAAAAACAACTTTTCTGAGACTTCCAGATCCGATCGGCACACCTCTTTAAGTGAAAAAAGGTTTTAATTCGTCTACTTTCCATCTTGATAACTCTTGACTAGTAAGCAACATTTTAAAGTAGATAAAATCAGAAAAAAAATAAGGAAAATAGTGTTGCTTCCCTTCAAGCTCTATAACCAATAGTGTTTGTTTGTCCCTATTCTTAACAAAAATACATTACGACAAATACACGTAAGTACACACGCGTGCTATCTAGCAAAACGTCTATTCAAAACCATGGAGTTTTGACATGTTGAGGTTTCAAGCTAATAAAACTTTTCATGCGATTAATGTTGCTAGATCTTAAAGATGCAAAAGATAAAAACCTCAAACTCCAAATTATTTTAAAAATAGCATGAAATATTATATATTTTATAATATTATATAGTACGGTTATTAAAAAAACAAACAAACATAAACTTTATGTATCTGCTGTCTATATAAACTTAAAGTTAATGGTTGATTTTTTTGTTTTTTGGCTACACATGTACGTGTATAGTTATGTACAAATGTTTCTGTTTACTGCTGTTTGATTAGAGCTAGGGTTATTTGAATACCTGATTTGCCTTGATATTTTTATTCCTATAATCTTCTATGGTACCACTGCCATTCTTTTTTTGTCGCTATAAGAGACATATACAAAATTATAATTTTTTAAATTACCAAAACTCCAAAAAAATATTTTTTGGGAAAAGATCCTTCAAACTGATTTATCTTAGAAACATGAACTATTTTGATATGTTCAAACTAAAAAAATTACAAAACATTATCTGCATTAATTGTTGCTAGCAAAAGATTAATTTTTGACCCAACTCACAAATTGTGGCTAGTGTAGTTACCTAAAGTTCTAAAAAAGTTTATCGAGTGTAATTTTGGACATTGAATTTTTTAGTGGGTCGTCCAAATAACAATGGGGTTATCCATCAAGGAGTTTTGACAGGCGATAGTCAAATTTAAAAGATGCTTTCTATCTCTTAATTTTCATCTCAAAAATTTTAGGAAAAACAAAAACCTGTTTTGCTAAAAATGTAAACATTTTTAAACAATTTCTGTTGCTAAGGCCTAAACTAGCTAGCATTTCCTGCAAGCGGAAATAGATGTTACACAATTCTTTTCACCTTATATAAAATAAAGACACAAAATTAATTTTTTTTTTTTTTTTAATATATAAAGTTAAAATGTGAAATTTTGTTCAAGCAGCACTCTATGGCTCTGTACAAAAATTAAATTGATTGCTAATAGGAAATATTAGTGTAATTATTTGATTCAACACACCATAACTTCCTTCCCACACACATCACCACCCACAGTAGCACTCTCACAACCTTATTTAACTTACAAAATAATTCAAGAAAATTCCAGTCAATCCAAAGAAATTTTCTTTTTGAGAAAATGACAAAATATAAAATTTTTGGCCAAATTATTTAACAACCATTCATTTTTAAAGAAACTAACCTTTGCAGGAGGTGTGGACGATTCTTCTTTTACATCTTCAATTCTAAAATATTAAACCCAGCTTAAATTTATTCGTATTAAAATTGTATATAATCGAACTTCTAACTTTTTGTCAAATTTTTGCTAAACTAGATTATCAGGTATTTTAAAATCACAGAATCGGCTAAAATTCTATCAGAGATAAAATGAGAATTTAAACCGGTCTTTCAAAAAACTAAATAACCTCAAACAAGGTGAGATGTGGGTTTGAAAAATCTTTATTTTGCCCAAAGCACCTGCATTTAGGGTAAATTTTTGGTATATCAAATGCTCAAAATCACATATCACATACTATAATGACATTATTTATGACACAATGAAGAGCTTTATAGTCGATTTTGGTGAAATTATTAGAATTCAAGGGATGCAAAAACAAAATATAAGTATTACATATTTATTCCAACTTCAAACATTTATATAAAACTACCATTTTAAGATTTTTACTTCTGTTATTCTTTAAACCTAAATATTTGCAAATTCTTTTAACCACACATTTCTATATTTTTTGATTCTAGAGAAAAAAAATATTTTGACAAGTTAACTAAAAGTTTGAGCAATGTATTTTAGTTATCATATTGCTATGAATTCTCCAAGACTTTAAAGTCTTTAATATAATTTAAAGATCATTCCTGGATAGGAAAAATGTTGATTTTCTTTGCCCCAAATTATTTTTTGCTTGAAATCTCTCTTATAAAAATGGAAATGCAAGCTTAAAGATATTCCAATTAATTTGTTCTTTAAAAAAGGTCAAATGTCAGACCAAGAAAAGTCAATGAAACACTGCACATGATTCAAGAATTTTTCTTCCTGAGTTTATAAACTTCTTGTCTTTTAAAATCCAACGACATTGAATATTTCTGTTGCCAGAGAAATTATTACACCAGCATTTCACAAGTTTCAGTCTTTGATATTTTAAATTGAATTCGCAAGTTAAAAAAGGCGTTTTCTTGAATTAAATAGTTTGACCGAATTTCTTACGAACTGATGATCTTAAACAAAAGCTTCACAAAATTAAAATTTTTGACATGAAACAGCCAACTTCCCCATGGCATATCCAGACTCTTCTTTATTAGTATGAGTTTGTAAACTTAGGGGTTATTCCAAAATTAAGTAACAGAAAAAAAAAAATCGTAATTTTGAACCCCCATGCAACTGCTTGTCATAATCAACCAGACACCCCCTCCTTGTTATGCAGCTCTCTTTTAATAGAACCCCTTCTCCATCCACTACTACAATCAAACCATTGACCATGTTGGGGCAATATTACAATATTACAATCAAAAACGAACAAAAGCTACAAAGCATCTTTATCAAATTTTAGCCTATTAAACCCATTTATTGTGTGTAAAGTTGGCATTGGTGGAGATGGATCAGGGATAACTTTCAAACATAAAGATTTAGATTGTGTGAAACAGCTTTCTTTGTAACATTTTACAATAAAATATTGTGATTGCCACGCATGGGACGTTTTCCAACCTTTTGACAATGCTTCCATGATAAAATGAGGTTTGTGTTCTATAAACTCTGCAACGACAGGGTTCCCATTAATGATAAGGTCCAGTCGCATTTCAGTGAATATGCACTTAGCAGATTTCAGCTCAAGACCTTGCATTGTAATTTTTTTTTAACGTTGCATAATCAAAGTAACTTGACATCTATGGCACCCACTAATATTTCATAACAATTAGGAACAATAATGATGCACGTCGTTCCCCACCCTCTACTGTTACGTTCTTTTTGAATAAACCCTTTTGATAAAAAAAGTGGCTTCAAAAATTAGTGGGTAAAATTTATAAACTGGCAGTTGATAACAAATTCCATTTCTGGTATCTAATGAATAAAAGATCAACTATGATGTATCTTACAATCTTAAAAAACCACGTAATATTTTTGTATGTTTCTCAGGAAAATATATAAATTTATAAAGTTATGCAGTAGTTATAACAAGACTAGAGAATTTTTTGACTGATATTTCAAGGATTAATTTCAAAACATTTACCAAACGTTATTTTAAAAAAACGCGGCCAAATGAAATTTTTTAAAGAAAAACACAATAACCTACTTCTCTATTACCAATCAGGTTTTTATACTATGAAATGAAAAATGACATCCCAGACAGCGTTTTAGAGTTTTACCACCGTGCCTCTATCCAATAATTTCAGTGAGCATAAGATTAGATTAGATTAAATATTGCATGTTTTCCTTTACAACAATTATAATAATATAATTATATTATAATATAATGGTTATTAGGAGGGAGTCACTCATATAGCATTAAGCTGACAAAAGGGAGTGACTCCGAGAATTAAATTGATTTATTCAATATTTTTGATAAACTAAAACAAAGTTAGAGATTAAGCAACTTTAATATTAGATTATAACAATACTATAAATATATACATACTTCAGTTTCTCTTTAAGCTTTATCGACCATGGTGTAGTAATGTAGTCAGATACAATTAGCCAAGCATATTTTATGGAATCAGCTAAAATGAAAAAAGAATATTCATAAATAATTACATTGCAAAAGCCTAAGGTACAGCAATTTGTGAGACTAAAACTGTTTTTTTTTTTAATGCGGTTAACAAAAAGTTACAAATACTAATAATAAAAGAAAAATAAAAAGATCCTTTTTTGCCCCCTAACGTAGGAAACAAAAAAGCGCCCAACAAAAATCAGAAAAAAAGTAGAAATATAACGAATAAAAAACATTAGTAATTAATTGACCAAAAACTAATTTAACAATGAAGACAAAAAAATACATTTTTTAGTATGAGAAATAATATTTAGAGTTACAACAGAATAGCAACTTAATTTCAACAAAAAAACTGAAAATTTTCAGCCCAACAAAATTTGAATGCTTTTGGATTTGCAGCTACTCCAACAAGGTTCTATGGTTTAATGACAGACCTAAAAATATTAGGTATTACATAAAGTATTGTCAAAAGTAGATGGATGCCATTTAATAAAAAGTAAGAGAAGTCATATCTGAATATAGAATGTCTTGAAATTTCTCTGTGTATAGCAGATTAAAAAGTGAAATTTTTTAGAAATACACTAAAAAATAACAACGTTTGATATTTACGTTAAAAAGAGCAATAAAAAAGGAACATCTATGTAAAAGTGAAATAGGGCAAAACTTGTTGATAAAATAAATGATATATGCATGATCCATGACACAAAGTAAAATTTTATAAAATATGACTGGTGGTAAACAATAATCAAAAAACATGTCATGAGTTAAATACTTATTTACTCTGGCAACTTTTCGGGGAAAAAACCTGCTCCCACTTACAGGCAAATTAAAAATAAGTTTCTAGAGTTTTTATATAAAATGAATCTAATAACTCAATCACTTTCCTCAACACATGTGTAACTCCCCATGATAACACGTCTCTTTATGTCTATCTTAAAGCAATGCACACTGATCAATATCTAAATTTCAATTCTAATCATTTAAAATTTGTTAAAGACCTCGAAATTGAACACAAACATCTTAATATCATACTAACCGCTAAAAACTACCCTAAATATTTTACTGTACGTGAAAAGAAAAAACTTTATGCCAAAAATTCCATCGAAATTGAAAAAAAAAACCAAGCCTTTCTACTTTATAAACCTCCCGTATATTCCAACATTTTACAATTTACAACGTCAGCAAGATCCAAACTAACTTCTACTCTAAATCTTCATAAAATAGTCTAATATCCAAAAGAACATCTTGATCTTAATGAAAAAAACAACGTAGTATATCACATCCCTTGTAAAAATTGTTCTTCCGTATATATTGGTGAACCTAAATATAAAATTATCAATCGAACCAAAGAACATCAATTCGCCGTAAAAAATTCTTTCAAAACAACAAAATCTCTCAATATTGCTGGGAAAAAGACCACACATTCAACTGGGGTAAAAAAAACCTATAATAGACACTGAATCACTTCTAATCTCATGTAAAATCAAAAAATCTATTCACTCGTTTAATGAACCTACCCATAACAATTGTATACCGTACAATATTGCCGAAATTTGGTATCCACTTATTCGCAACAAGCAAATTTTTTCTAACAGGAAAAGATATAAAATTTTAGAAAGAAACAAAATTAAAATATTTAATTTAGACAACTGGTAAACAGACATAGAAGTCAATTGGTTTATTTGAAATCTTTTTCGACTAAGCTGATGAATGTATGCATCAAAAGATTCTATATAAGCAAAAATTTTAAAAAGGAAACTAATAGATAATTTTTTTGCAGTTTTTGGGCACAGGAACAAAAAACATGAATTTTTGGCGGGTGAAAAGACAAAACAGCCTTAAGGATGTAGGTATGTTTTGACCATCAATACTAAAAACGGAATCAGAGATCATAATAAAATAAAAATTATCAAACAATCTAACTTAATAGAATTGATATATTCTCTACTAATGTTATACAGAATTCTGGGAGAAATGAAAGTGATTTATTGGCAAAAATCAAAATATTGCTTTTCCAGACCAAATTTTATTTATTTCATAATCGCTGACAAGACAGAATTATTAGAAATTATATGCTCTAATATTTAAAAAAATTTTGAGAGAATCATAAAAACGTGATTTCTTGGTCCTGTAATGAAAATGATATAAGCGCAAATTTGAATTTCTAATAGCTCAATCATCTTTGAATTTATTTATTTAATAAATTTATTTATTTATCAATAAAATAATTTATTAAAAACGTAAAAATATAAAAGATGATGCTATAAATCATTTAAAAAATAATTATTTTAAATAATATTAAATTGTTTTTCAACCAGCCGCAAATTTCCAAAAGAAGTTGGTTGAACACGACTGCACCCATTAACTTGAAAATCTTCTTCCCAAATTCCAGTTTTACTTTAAGAATTTTTTATAAATGTTTCTTCGTTTCTTGTGCTGTTGTTTAAAGTTTCAAAAATATTCGTCAAAGTTTTCATCATATTTTCCTCGTAAGATTCTGCTAATTATGACACAAGATCGTTATTATATTGTGTTAGAAACTTTAACAAGTTGACGATGAACAGCCACTTTTTCAGCTCTGATATTTAAATCGCTTAAACGGTTTGTTTTGGCTAGTGTTATTGCGAGTGCTATAATTCTGCAGTACATACATAATGGTTGTATGGTAGCCTTTTTAGTAACAATGAATGGCTAATGGGATGAAATGCGCAAGAACTGGTCTTTTTTGTTAATTGCTGTTTTGCAGTCATTATGTAGCAGTGGAAAAACCCAGCCCTTTACCCTTTTCGAAATGATTGGTGCATGGCGATTAACAGCATTGTTTATATAATAGTTATATAACATATAGCTATTTAATAATAGTTTTAACATGAGCCCATGACAAGTTTATGTTAGAAGTATGATAAACAGGAGCCCAATCACTATTTTCATGGGTTTCACAAAAAGCGTTAGAATCATAGAATTTAAAATTTCTACACATTTCTAAACTCTCGACTGTCTTTGAAATTATAATAGTCTATAGTCTTTGCTAGGGTATTTTTTTTTCAAACTGTAAAAAAATATTGAAAGCATGAAAACAAAATTTCAGAAAATCTGTTACTGAAGAATATTACAGAAAAGTTAACAGGGGGTTACCTATATCCTTTTTTTCACTAGTCTTTACAAAAGAGGACACTTGGCCACTTGATACGATGTTTATATCTGAAGTGTGGAAATGATCTGCAAGTTTTCTCACCTAAAAAATAAAATATAAATTTAGTAGCACGTAAAGAAAAATTCAGAGAAGTACAGTAGTCATCCAAGGAACCAAAAAATTGCCGAGACAATATTTCCAGAAGGACCCACGCTGCAGTTCTTGGAGTACATAGAACTCGTATTTGCGCTTACGAAATTCGCTTAACCAAACAACCCAACCAAATTGAGCTAGCATTGTATTACACAATGAGATTTGCTCAGAAACTCAGAGATAACATGGAAAGTAAATTTCCGTCAGAGGTGGGAGTCAAACTCGTGAACTTGTTCCTTAGTCAAACATCCTACCACTGTGCCAACTCTAACGTGATTTTTAAAATCTTGGAAAAACAGTAACTGCTAAACCTACATATCTTCCTTTAAACCATATTTTATTACATAGGTTTTTCTTATAAGTGAATTTTTGATAACAACCTGAAATAAAAAATAAAATTAGGTGCTATAGGAATTTCAATAATAAAATAATGCTTTGCGGAAAATTCCTACAGTAATAGAATGAAATAAAACTTTAAGAAAAAATTTTTCTTTTAAAAATATTTATGTCAATAAAATTTGATTTTGAGGAAGATTTTTCAAAAGATGAATCATTAAAGGACAAAACCTGCAACAATAAAATAGTTTCTCAAGGGAAATCAAAGTGAACCCTTTTAAATAAAATAGAAATTCTCTTTCATCGATTAAATGGGGTTTTGTAGCAAAATGCTCACATATTGCTGTTTATAAATCTGTTAGTTTTCTTCCATTAAAACAAGGTAGAATTTGACTTGGGCATGTGCAATAAAAGTTAATTTTGATGTGGGGGATTACGAGCATAAAGTATGCAGCATGCACCTACTTTTTAGAGGGTAAAGAAAATTTATACCAGATTTGAGGTGACAAATTTTAAATTTTTTTAATTTTATGAACACCAATGTTTACTTTATTGTTGGAGGGAAAAAATAATGATAATAAATAATCAATAGCGAATTATGGGGAGTCAATTCTGTTAACTTGTATAAAAGCTCTTGAATCTTTATTACTTAATGGTAATGACGTTATTAATATTTATAATATTGATAATGATATTGACAATATCACTAATAGTTGTATATTATTAGTATTCCAGAAAAAATAGCCTTTTTGATTTTTTTGATTGCGGTAAAGAAATTAAATGCATACATTTATATTGTTGAGAAACTTCAGAAAACTCTCTCAAAATTCACAACTGCAAGCAAATATTTTATTCATGCAAATGAGTGTGTCATAAGAAACATTGTAATAATAAGAAGGTTTGCTCATACACAGCCTAATTATATAGTTTTATGGTAACTATTATATAAAAACGTTTTATAGACTTTAATAAAATTACGTTTTGAGTAAAGTAAAATATGTAAAGTAATAAAAAGAAGAAAACAACTAGTTATAATATTTTGAAGAAAATAGGGAATTACAAGTTAATTTTTTCATGGTTTAAATTCTAAAATCCAACACAAAATTATACAGTTTTCAAACATCATTGCAATTTTGATGTTCAAAATTCCACGAGTTAATCAAATTTTATTCTACTAATACAAATATATTATTTTACATTATTTATATTAAATTACTTACATTATTGTATTCTACCAATACGTCTGATCATTTTTTCAAATATGCTGAAGAGGTAAAAAATTATGGAGCAAATATTCATTATTTATCTATTATTAAATATTTATCTATTTATAGGATTAATTTGAATTGTGAAATCTGTGTAGTCATGAAGTCTAACACCAGCATAACCTGAAATACTTGAAAAAAAAGACAACATACTTTTGTACACAACCAAATGATAACTTTATCTTCATTTAATTTGTATGCAAGATAATCATCTCCTCCTTTACAATCACATATAATTTCCATATTCGGCTTTGATAGACACTTTGCTAATTTACTAACTTCATGGCATATATCGTCAACTAGTATGTTATCAAGTAAGGTGTATCGATCCTAAAAACAAAAACAAGTCATGGTAAATCACAAAATTCATCCCTGTTTAAGAAAGTAGTTAAAGTAGTAAAATAACAAAAAAGACAAAAGGTTTGTAAACCTTTTGTCTTTTTTTAGGCAAGTAAAGCAAACAATTGCAGAGTTGAGATTTGCCAAATAAAAATAACAGGTTAACACCAGAAATTTTTTTAAAGCCTAAATATACTATAAGAAACAGATAATTGTTTTTTATTTTATTCATTATATATATATATTATATATATATATATCATATATATATATTCTTTAAATGTTTACATCTTGATCGAGTTTGGCAATGTTTATAATAAAAAAAATATCAAAAAAATATAAATGTTAATTAAATATATATTATATTTATATATATTTTATTATGCAATATTTCAAAGGGTTTTAAATACCTCCGTTACCAAGCAAAAATTTAAAATAGCGTCTAAAAATTTTTTTAACCATTATTTTTAATCAAGTAACCAAAAACAACCAAAATCAGCACTTAGGTAAACAATAACAATAAAATAAAACATTTAACCAAATACTACATCACCACATTCATTAGCATGATTTTAAATGATATATGCTGACCTTCTGTAAAATAATTCTATTGAAGGCTATTATAAGGTAATGTTTTAACATTAATAATACTTTTATAACTAAAAATTAAATTTAAAATTCAGATTAATTTAGTATAATACTGAAATAAAATTTTATTTTTGCGGATTTGAAAATACATATTACAGAAACATGATCTTGTATTTATAGAGTGAAGTTCGAGGTTTATCACTATTATTTTATGAGCGTAGGGCATGCAATCCTGCACCTCAAAATACCAGCCTTGATCATCAGTAATTAGCCTTGATTAGTCATACAAAACAAACAAACTTTCACTATTGCATGTTTTTCAATGAAAAAACTTCTCGTTTCTTATGAGAATTTTGATTAAAGAAATTTTGAAATATTTGGAATGCAAAAAATTTAAAGAATGTTACGATGACAGTTAAAAATTCTATCATTGAATGAAATTAACAAATTATTAATATATTAATATAACTCATTCGCTATGGAATTTAAAGCCACTCCAGCCTGAATTAATTTTTTTAAGTAATCGAAAGTTCTCACAGCATTAGTAAAAAGTTTCATAACTGAAGAAGCATCTGTTTTTAGTCTTCACGCAACACACCATTTTAAAGAGGAGAAATATGAAATAGAGATAAAACTAAAATTGAAATTTAAAATTGTTTGAGCAAAAAATAGTTCCATAACAAGTTTTATGAAAAAAAATCAAAAAAAAAAAAATAAATAAAAAGTATTTTTTTTGCCAGTTAAACATTGAGAAATGCATTATATATGTTAATTACAATTAATATAATTAATTAAATTAATATAATATACAATTTATATAAGATTTTCGAAAGAAAAAGTTGTTTCTTGTAAAATTTAAGAAATTTAAGAAATGAGGAAAAAAATATTTCGAGCAAATAAGGTTTTGAGGAAAACTTGCTTTTTTGATAAAATCACAAACTAGGAATATTTTCAAACAAGAAACAAAATCACGATTTAAACAGTACATAAATAAATAAAACATAAATAATACCAATCATCTAGAATTGTAGGTTGAAAAGCATCCTTTAGGAAGGTGCTGTGGCTTATCTGAGTATTCGATACAGACAAACTCTGCTCTACAAACTAGGAACTGTGGTTCCTATCAGTATACATATATAATTATATGTTTTTGATTATTGTATCTTTCTAGCCTATTGGATACTTGATACTACCCAATTTACGTTCATGTTAGTATAAATCCCTTAGCCCATGAGAATATTCGACAAGTTCTTCAATTAACTGTAGCTTGAACAGTTTCAACAGTTTTTTTTTTTTTTTGCACCTAAGTTAGTAGTGCATATAAAATAACTAGATTTATTTGAACTCCTATTGTTCAGAAAAATATTTTTTCCACCACTTTATTTACTATCTTTCTGTTTAGTTTGAATAATAATTTAAGTTGATCCACACTGTCATCCATGAATAAATTTTACGTATATAATTCGGTAGACTTCTCAACAATTTTTTGGTTTGATTAGTTCTGCACTTGTCATTCCAGATTCTGCATGAGAAGAAATTACAATTAATGGCTTCTTAACTTACCACATTGCAAGCAATAAATCAGAATTTTCATTTCTTCAGAATTTATGAGAAAGCTTGTTTTCCTTTGTTTTATATCATCTGGAAAACCTTTTCGATCTGCTTGAACAGTCCCTGGGTAATTTTTTAGCATACAGATACTCAATGAGAACTTTAGTAGTATAATAACCATCAGCGAAAATATGATATTCAAGACCAAGTGGGCATAGTAAATACTCAAAGATTTTCTCTGAAATTTTGGAATCTAACATGCATGCAGCATAACCAGTTTTGGCACCAAGAATGTTTTCATCACCAAAATCCAGGAATTCCTGGTGTGAACCAAAAATTGTGATCCTTAGAATTAAATTCAACAATTAAATAAAATATGTTACATAAATTATTATATAAATATATTTTCTAGTTTGTAGTTTGTAATGATGCAGTGAATACATTGAGACATTGTTGGTAATGTTTACTTTTAATAGCGCTGTTATTTTTGTCAAAATTTTTAGTTATTTACTAAAAACATCTATGTGTAGCTACTTCGTTCAAAAAATAATTATTTTATGCATTACTCTTGAATATGATTCTATTATTGTGACCATTTCTATTAAAGCATTATCATCAAACCTTACCTTGATATTGTAGCTATTTTCCTCAAAACATTTTTTTCCGTTTAAAACACTCTTTTACTACTGCATTATTCCAAATTTTTTTTTCTAAAAATTAGTTTATTGCTGTAGTTATTTCCTTCAGAACAGTATTTTACCTACATTACTTAAGCATTATTTTTTATTTTATTTTTATATTTCTATTTTGCTAAAATATATATATATATCTTTTCACTATAGCACATATTGTTTTGCTGTAAGTATTTCAACAAGAAGATCATGCTTGCCAGTTTTGCAAAGTCTTGATCAAAATTTCTGTAACAGCTTCAAACAATATTTTAAAGAATGGAACACTGAAAACGGGCATGAAATAATCATATTTCAGAACATTTGTCTAAAAGTCGCAATACGGAAAGAATGGATTTTATAACACAGGTGCATATGTTTATAATTTGCTACCAGAAGATATTTGTGATTTATAATACAGAATTTAATCAAAAGCTAAAACCATATATATTTTTTTAAAATTGAACAAACAAAAAATATCTACTTTCAAAAAATAATATTTTGAAAAATGTCAGGTTCTGGAAATATTTTTTTTCGTTTGGGTCAAAAGATTCCCTCTGTTACATTAGAAAAGTTTTATGCATAAAATTACCATTGCTATAAACATTAAAGTTTTCTAGACTTAATAATCTCCTTTGAAGAAAATTTTTCAAATAAATAATCACTTAGATATGGAATGACATTGATGGGTGAATTTATGTATTTTCATTATAAATTACTCTAACAATATATATTAAGTAACAAATCAAGGTTTTCAGTGGTTTTTAGAAAAAAAAAAAAAAATGTGTTTTGATGAAAACAGAATCTGTATTTATATTTCTATTTTATAATCATATTTTATATTTATTTATATTTCCAGAAAAATTTATTTCTCTTATTTTTTACACTGGCCAAATAAAATGTAGTTTTAATACAATCAATATATAAAAGTTAGCAAAAGCATGGCGAGCCAAAGTTAAAAGTGGTATATGGCAATTGCTGATAGTATATTGCATACGTCGTGATAAAAAT